>VZTY01000783.1:0-72500 GCA_013400935.1 Turnix velox | reverse complement strand
TATTCTCAAATTGTGGGGAACTACTGTCAGTGCTGCCAGCTGGAAAAAAGACCCCAGGCAGATAAGAATTAGAAACTCACTGGGCAACAGAATCAAACAGGAAAAAGTAGCTTGCGAAAAACATGGAGAACCTGGGATTTCTTTCATCTTTAGAAACATGCATACTTTGTAATACACATAGTAGTAAATACCATCTAGATCCAATGGACTAATAATATTGAAATTATGAGAATATCAGTTTTAAGTTACTTCACTTTACAGGTAAATTCTGCACCGTGATAGGCTAAATTTGGATCTGGCAATAGTGATTTAGGAAAAATTATGTAGGCTTCAGTGCAGCAGCTATTCAAACTTCTTAGGAAAGAAGGGAATTCAGATAAGAAACTGGCCAAATACGACTTAATGTTGGATCCCTTATAGATAGCTTCAGCTGACATTCAGGCATCAAGTAAAACAAGTCAGGCAGACATGGCTGTATATCATGGCAAAAGAATATTTAAACTTTTAACATATAGAAGTGTCTCTCACTGGTAGAAGAACAAGGATGTGGAAAAATAAGGGCAGGATATTAACTAATTCAACTACAATTATCAGTACTGTGAGAAAAAAAAATTGCACAAGTCTTTTTAAAAGGGCTTACTGCTTGGAAAATAGGTGTATTGCTCTTCAGAGTTTTCTGTAACATGAGTGGAAGGGATTGTTACCAGGGAAATACCTTTCCTTTTGTCAGATCTTCTGATCCACACTCAGCAAAGGGCAGGGAATCCAAAGAAATACCTTAGTGTTACTTTTCAGGCAGTTAATCTCTTGTTAATTTGTGGGATAATGTGTTTTCTAGGAGGAAGTTGGCCAGACAGTTTCATTAGCAGCGAGAACTAGATTTTACTGTGGCAGCAGAAATCTAGAAAGGTCTTGAAATAGTCTCCTGAACTAACTTAGAAGCAGGAGTAAATGTGGAATTTAATACTTTCCATTGTATATTTATTGTTGTACAACTGATAACTGATGTGTTTTCCCCTTGAGTTCTGGTGCTCAACTTAGAATCATAAAGTTGAAAGGGACCGTCAAATGTCATCTAGCCAACCCCCTGCAGTAAGCTGGAAGACCCTGCAATAGATCAGGATGCTCAGAGCTTCCTCAGGCCTGGCCTTGAGTATTTCCAGGTAGTCCTCCACCACTTCTCTGGGAAACCTGCTCAAATGTCTCACCACCCTTCTTGAGAGTGAAGGAAAACAGCCAACGATTTCTTCCTTGTCTCTTCTGTTCCTCAACTTCAATATGGAGAGAAGTTCCTACCATGTCCTTATCCATCAGGGGAAAAAAAGATCACACCAGTGAAAGATGCATCTGATTCTCAGGTTCAAAAGCCTAATCAGCAGTGCCACTCCATAAATGATGGAGAGTTTCAAGCAATTTCAGCCTTGCCTCCTCCTTCGCTGCTACCTTTCTACCTTCTATTCCAGGGTGAGTAACTGACACAATTATTGCAGAGAAGAGAAAATAAATAATTAGTCCCATGTAGTTACAGCCATGGCAATACTCTCTTCCAGGATGGTGAACTTGATGAAGAATCAGAGATTTGTTGTAGTTTTAGTCACTGATAGCTGCAGACTGCTGTCCCTGGCCTTTGGCTTTAGACAGCTTTAACCAGTTATCTATCATTTGTTAAAGCTGACTGTACCTCACCCTCAGAGCAGTCATGCTTCTCCTGAATACCACCAACACCTCTCCACGGTGTCTTGTAACACATGAGGTCCAGTTCCTCAAGCCCCAGACTGCTCACCTAAGGAGAACAGGGCAACACAAGCAAAAAATCCCCACTAGAGACCAGCACTTTGAAAGGGCATTTGCAGAAGGTCCAATACATTACATGCAAAGCCTGTAAGGCAAAGGCATCACCATTCATGTAAAAATCCAAACCCACAACCATAACTTATCACTGAAAAACCACAAAGCACAATGCCAATGTATTTCAGCATTAAATATGACTTTTATAGCATGTGTCTTTAAACAGATACCAGGGTAGCTCTTCAACCAATATAAACAAAAAACGAAAAGACAGTCACAGTCAATGCTTATTTTTAAAATTTTTACCTGAGGGAGTTCCCAGTACACATGAACTGAGAAAGCTGATTTAAGAATCAAGATCTATTATTAAAATCCTTACTTATGAAGAGTTGTGTGTTTCTAACTACATTTCATATGTCTGTAAATATGTGCATGCAACATGGAAAATAGGCGGGCACTAATTTTTTTTTATATTAATCAAATGCACTTTTGAAATAAGTGTTTTTAATTTTCTAAAAAAATACAAACAAACCTAAGGAAAATTAAAAATCTTTTGATGTTACTGTATTATTAAAGTTGTATTTTTAATCACACCAATTATTGCTAAGAAACATGTCATTACACACTTAGAATTAACTTCTACTTAACAACTTTGGGTGATTAAAACTTAAGTATATTAAAGATCACACCTGGGAAAAAGACTGTTTGATATGTTACGTGAGATGACATAGACAACACAGTCCACTTGTTACTTAAGACTTTCATAATTTGATTTTTTCTTGTTAAAAAATTCCACCCTTCCTGTCAACATATTGTTAGCAGCGGAATGAGAATCGAAGTTAAAACCATTTACTCTGAAGTGTACCAGTTTAAGGTAAGGTCTTGCACAACATCTAATGACACAACATCTGCCTGACAGAACATGTGCTGGATAACAACTGCCAGAGCAGACAACTTTCCAGGTTGTCAACTTCCAGTGATGGATATTTATTGACTAATTAAATGCTCCTGTCTCATTCTTGTCTAATTGAAACTTAATGCGAACTAACTGCAGCACAATTATGGTGCACAATACATTTTGGATGATGCACTTACTACTTTATAGGCAAATCTAGAATCAAATCTAAAATGATAGAAGTTCTAGTAACTTGATGTTCATACATAGTTCAACTCAGCCAAATTATGAGAATTACATCACATGTTTGTATTCTCTTTGTAATCCCAAAAGCTGCGTGGGTAATGCCAAGAATTAATTTTCCTGTTTTTAAAGGTAGCTCTGCAGATTGTACAAAGCCATTCACGATTACAAGCTTGTTGACTTACTCCAGGAAACTACAATTTGCACCTAAAAGTATACTAGGAAAAAACCTTTGCTAGAAGGACTGGACTCCGTTCAAGAATTTATCAACTTAGGCATAATAAAAACAAGAGAAGAATGAATGAGTACTATATAGCAACTGAGAGCCTGATTTTGGAATTCAGCTCTACTGAAGCAAACACCTTGCTTATTTTTTTTGAGTTTGTTAGAAGATCCTACTTCTGAAAGAATCCTTCCTCCTGTGTTACTATTACACATTCCAGCCTCAGAAACACCAGGTACTTGCCAAAAATATGACAAAAATAACTGCCAGGTACTATATAGAACATTGGGTTAAAAAAAGCTAACCTATCAATTAAATATCAACATTAGAAATCCAATTCAACTCTCATCTTCCTGCTTTCCATTCCAGCCTTAAACTGCCTTATACACTTTGGCAAAACTCTTGACAAATCGATGAATCTAAGTAAAAAATGCAAACTTACTATTTTTAGAAAAATTATGCTAGTCAGAGTATAGACTCTGGTATTATGCAGTACTTTCTTATTTGGAATTGAAAAAGACAAGATATGGAGTAATTACTGGAAAAAGAGCATCTTTCTTAATGGATGTTGAACAAATTGGACATGAAAAAGGAAATACTTTGTTCTAGTTATGTCACCTATGGAAAAATACTTTCACTTAGTATAAAGGTAAAATCATTAATCAAAGTAAGCAGAATTTTTCACTAAGTATATGAGTAAAATAATGCATGAAAGTAAACACAGCTAATTATATAGGACTTTTCTTCCCTCTTGGTATAATGTAAATATCTGATGCTTTGAAAAAGTGAGTAGTGACTCACAAAGAGCGTAAAAGAACCATATCATGTGGACAGTGAGAAACTGCTAAGCAGGGCATGCACTCCCAATGCTGGAGTTTCTAACCTAAGAAAGCTTAAACATGTTTATCTTGAGTCATTCTTTCCTTCTTATCCAGCATGTTTTGGGCAGCAGAACTTCCAGAGAATGTGGCTAACTCCAAGTAATGGAGAGGACATTAAGAAACAACTACTTCAAAAAATACTCAATTTTTGTTTATATAGTAAAAAACCCTCCCCAAATAATGTATATAAATGTCACACTTTTTAAGTCATTGGCATTGTATTTTGGTTAAACCAGCCACGCCCAAACCACAGTCATGTACAAGTTGCAAGAAATCAAAAGAAGAAATCCAAGTCAGAAGAAAAAAAGTTTAAAGTATACAATAAATAAGTTGCAATATTTGCATATTCCTTTTAAAAGCAAGCAGTTACGCAGTAATCTTCAACTTCTAAGCTCCTCTTACTTTGCATTTTCAAAGTCAGCAATTGATATACGTCTTCCTCCTTTACTTTTATAACATTTTAGCACATATCAATCACTTAAAAATGGACACCAACATTAAATAGATTTCAAAACTTCAGACCAAAAATTAGAAAAAAGAAAGCGACTGACTACACTGCTCAAGGAGATCTACAGGACAAGAAGCTATGCTTGGGGATGCCAGTGCCATGTTGGGACCTCAAGGTCTATTTAACATACCAAGAGAGTTCTATTTGATGTGAAAGGCAAAATCTGCCAGTTCAAAAAAGAAAAGGACTGTCTCTTTCTCCAAAAAAATCTACCTTAACTGGACATCTGAAAATAGAGCAAAAAATTCTGGAGATACTGGCCTTCTAGGTAAGAAGAGGAAAGTCCAATGAAAAAGTAAAAAGGGAAAATAAGCATCAATCATAATAAAAACAAGGAAGCTGAAATCAGCAGACATGGCTTTCTCTAGCTCAGAAATGAACACCTCAATTGATACCTCAATTGCAAATTTACTTTTGTGGCCAATGAACTTATTAAACAACAGAGAATTTATTTTTAATATGTGACAAGATGACTGCTGTGCACAAACATATCAAAGATTATTACCCTGGGAATGTTCAAGGAATGAGATGAAATTTGGGGAGAAAGTTATTCTTCCCTATTGAATAAATTGCCAATGACCTGTTCTTCCAAGCCTCAGCTCTATGGATTGGCACAGAACAACATGGACTGCCTAGCTGGTTCTCAATCTCCAAAATGGGACCTGTACATTTCCAGACTTTACAACAAAAAAAAAAGATACTGAATCCAGAAGACACATTTTCTGTTATAAAGATACCCCAAGAACACTAAGAAGGAAAAAACACCTCATTTTCTTCCCTTATTTTCCTCTTTCAGCCAAAAAGGCTACACTGTCACACTTTATAGCCTGAGTAAGTAAGATAAACCCCCCAGAGGTTTATCCTCAGAGTATCTTAGCCTCGAGGCTGAAAATATATATTGGAAAACGGAATGGGAATTCCTTCACTCTTTCTTATCCTCACCCACATTACCCTATTTTCATAGATATAAATCTTTCAGTAGCTCCCTTGAAGTACCTCTATTCCTGAGGTATGTCTTCCTCCTTTACATGTAATGACTCAGATTTGTTTTCCAAACTCTTATCAGAATTTTTCAGACAGAAAGTAAGTTATAAGAATGAAAAGAATGCTCATTTTTAAAATCTGGTTCTTTAATGTCTTATTTGAGGATAAAATAGAAATAAAAAACCAAATAAAAAAAAGGTTCTCCATATGAGCAGAGTTATCTTGGGCCTCTCATTTCTAGATTGTTACTCAACTGAAGTCTGCTGAAGAATGCCACTGGCAGAGCATTTGTGGTTTGGGTTTTTTTTAATCAAGATAACAGGAGTAGTTTTATAGATCTCACTCACTAATGAATGTCTCTTATGGTTTTCAGATATTTTATGGTTTTTTTCCCTCCAGATTCTACCTGCTGACTTGAGGCTAGACCACAAGAAAGAATATTCTAGATTTTGGGACAACCAGCCACAGAAACAGGTTGGAGATCTGAAGAGGTTTTCATTTTTCATTAAGAAGCTGAACTAACAGCTAAAGTTCTATGGACTGCCCTCCTACTGATTTGTCTTCTTTCAAAGCAAACAAAAGAACTACTCTTAAGATTAAATTGAAATATTTTTCATGCGAGGAAACTTGCACAGAAATTCGAGGAGAGAAAAGAGAAAAAACTGAAGTCATCCAGCTAGTTAAGCTACCTCACTTATTTTGACATTTTGTTCTAACAAGAGACATAAAAAGAACTGGAAACTACACAAAGGATAATGAAATTGAAATACCTATCTCATTAACAGGAGAGATAAACATTATTTACGTGCATGAAATACTAACCTAATTTGTCCCTCTAAAATATAATACTAAAAATCAGAAATAAGTATCTCCTGTTGCTTATCAAAATGTCATTATTTTGTCCAGTTTAGAATTTTCTATGTGCATTTACTAAAATACGAGGTTTGATAAATGGAGAAAAAAAATTCATAGAATCAAGTTTATACTTGCCTTTTTGGCAATACTTTCCCTTTTTGTCCTGGAAACATTGAATCTGCACGATTCAAAGGCAGCTTGTGGCTTTCAGCCTGCTCATAAACTTCTACCAAGCAATTAGTTGAAAGTCACTTTGATGACAGAAGGAAGGTACACATTTCTCATACTGAATGACAGACAACAACAATAATATTAGTTTATGCTCAAGGAGAGGATGTGGTTTCATTTGCTTTTTCCTCACTTCAAGTATACTAAAAGGGGAAAAAAAAAGATGGACATAATCAAAACAACTACTAGGAAATTTGAAGAACACAGAAGAAATACAGCAACAGATTATTTACTGGCCTGTGTATAAAATAATTATTTTAGTTGTTGCATGTTGACACTACAGGGTGTAGAGAATGCTTTCTGTGTAAGAAAGCAGTTTCAGATACCATTTCTATAAGAACATGAATAGTATTGAAAATTTTTTCTTTGCCTGTTATGATTTAATTCTTGTTAAACAATGTTGTTTTATTTGCAGAATTTCAAGACATCTTTGAGAAGACTTAAATTAGCTGAAAGCTCTACAAGCAGAAAATTTCAGTAGTTTATGTGTAGGAGTTTAATTTACAGTTTGTTTTCTCCCTTTTTATAAGCTGTTTTTGTAAAAAAAAAATTCTAACTATTTAAAAATATTTATTATTCTTACTACAGAGAACTCTCTATATAAAAGAAAATACACTTCAAATCCCAACCTGTGGCCTTTTTTGTTTAAAATTTCTTGTAATATATTAACATATTATGTACTGCATGTTGATACAAAATTGGAAAAAGTTGTACTTCTTGACAGCTCTTTAAAACCTCAGGTTCTGGTACTTTTGCTTGCAATCACAGCCCACTTTGGGCATCCTTTTTGCAAGATGTCAATTAAAGTGTCATTAAGGCCAGATTCTTCCAGTTACAGAGACTCCTATTCTTGAAGCAGGAACTGGGGTAGGATATCTGGGGTCATGAATCCCAAATCAGCCAGCTACCTAGGGAGAGGCAGATCATCCAGATGATAATAAAAGCTTCCTTAACAGCTCTTGAGTCTTATTTCTAGGAAATGGAAGACTAATGAAAACAGGATGAAACAGGTTCTGGAGCTGCCTTGTTTTAACTCAAAAGCTAAAGAATGTATTTTCTCTGCCATCTCTTAAAGATAAGGACATACACTTTAACTCTGACAGAGGTCAGCACAGCTCTTGTCTGTTTTTTAGATTATGTTTACTAAATGAAGTTTTCATTAAAAGGTCATTAAACAACACACCCTTTTTCAGTACAAGCAGGTAGATTAAGAGTGGTCTTGATGTTGTGCCTCAGGATGTAAAATGAGGAAGGAATTCAGAATTAAAGAAGATATCGTGTCATTTAGTTACCAATTAAACAAGATTACTGATAAATTCCTGGCTTCATTACTGACTTTTCCTCTTAGAGCAATGTTGACCAATAGACTCAATTAATAATGAAGAAAAATTAAAATATTAAAGAAGGTGAATTTGCTTTCTAGGCTCGTGGTATATTTCTTTGATGATGTCAGATGAAAAATATCCTTGTATGAAATCATGGGGAAACTATAACACTAAAACAGGCATTTCTTTTCTTCTGGTCCTCAGTGTTCCTTATACAAAGGAAAAACCAAAACCTGAGCTTCTTCTAGCACAAAAATGAATTGCCCTTCACTAACGTTCAAACTCAGTGTTAAGTCATTCTATCTAAAAAGCTACCTGTAGTACTACCTGTTCTAAACCTTGTTATATAGTAAACAAATCAAAGATCATTCTTAAGATGTTCAGTAAATGTCTAGTCTCTGTATAGGACAGAATGAATTAATCACTAAGGATTAAATTCTTAATAATAAAACAGTACTTAACTGAGCAAAAAAAAAAAAAGAATACTTATACTGAAATAATTGGGTTTTTTTGGTAATTTTCCATTTCTGATTTTTCTTCAGCATATCGTCAAATTCAGTTGCAACTATGTCTCAAGAAGGATTTTGTCTTAAAATGTGAATGCAAAAGGTCTGACATTTTCTAAGATAAATAAATGTCAGATTCTCCTAAGTGTATAAAAGATCAAAAATGAATTAAGGAAAATAGCTAATCTTCCCTTTTTTTCCCCCTGAAAATTATAAATAGAATATATATATAGACATACACAGAATCCTGTATCTGTTTTCATTATGCAGGTGCAGCATTCTTGCAATGGTTATGAACACTTTCATGTAACCTCATGTTGCTAAACTAATTATTTGCTAAACTTTGTCTCTAAGAAGAACTGGTTAACTTAAAAAAAGAGGTAACCTTGAAACTCTTCCCAACTTCCAAGCAAAATCTTTTGTCTTCTAAAAATTTAGACTTTATTTAATGGTCCTGGGCACCCAAAAGAAGGAGCATTTTTATGATCCTATGAACATACGTTTTATGTCAAGAAAACTGTATTTTTGTACATAATATAGCCCCATAAGAAGATTACACTGAAAATAGCCCTAAGATAGAACAAATCATAAAGAAGTTAGTGCATGTGTTAAGCCTGTAGAGCCAAAGCATAAAAATAATCTTCTGACATTGTGAATGAATGTCACTTTCATATTTTTGTGGGAAAATTTAATGGACACTTTGAAGGCAATTTGTGTCATATGTGGCTACCATTCTTCTGGCTTTTAGTATACTTATGGAACTTGGTAAGGACAATTTGGCTACAAATTTTACATTTGTTCAAATGGAATATCAAACACCTTACTTTGGTATATTAATGCTCATTTTGAAAGAAATTCTTTGCTCAGTTTGAAAGAAACTGCTCTATATATGCCTATTAAAAAGTACTTAGATATTATATGGCTAAACCAAAGAAGAACAGTAGTTTGGTAAATACGTTCTGTAACATCACGGTTTGGCCTGTTTGAATAGCATTTGGAAACCAATCTTTGTGCAATGCAAGCACATGGAAAGCCTTCTCCGAACACTCATTTAAGTTGGATCAGACCTTGCTATTGCTGAAAGCAAGTAATTGAAAAATAGGAAACTTGCTTTTGCAAAAAAAAATCATAAAGCATCACCTGAAAGAACTGCAAATGATAACATGTTTGATGCTTCCTGAATTAGCTGTCATAGTAAATATAAAAGAGTTTGACCTTAAAGCATACTAGAGATGTATATAAAGTTAGAATTTTCTTAACAACCTATTTCAACCAGAAGAAAGGCTGCTATAGATGAGGCATTTTTTATTTCCCCAGAAAAACATTTGGTATTCTATCTAAATTACAAATACACTATATTTTATGACTAGCTAAATCATTAATCAAGATAAGTATGGGAAAGCTAAGGGATCTCAGTTTACTTGACGCCTGATTGCCCAGCAACCATTCCCCATAATTGGTTTTAGCAGCTGAGCAGTGTTATTGGAGACCACAGACTTTCATAGCCTGTGTCCTTTTCCGGCACTGGTACAGAGTAAAAACAAAGAATCTAAACAAAACATTTACATCCAGATTTCACATTATGTCCATGTTCAGTTTCAAAGAAGATGGTTCCATCAGTCACTCAGCAATGCAAGGTGAGGTCTCTGGAGAATCTCAGCCTGCTTACAAGTGGTAATCAGTATTTCACATCTGAACTTTGGACTGAAGAAAGTAGATCTATTTGATGACCAAATGTTAAAAACAAGTTAAAAAAAAAAGTACCTCCCGCTGTACATAATCAACCTTTCCACTGCAGAAACCAACACCTCTGGACATTCTTTTTCCTACATTTGCTATGAGTGCCTCTAGCTCATGACAGACACCATTCAGGTAATTTATGTTCCTTACTTTGATCCCTATCTCTGTCATGTTGTTTAATTTGCACACATATCTACATTGCTCTCTGACAAATCTATTCAAGAAATCACTCTGATAGAGAATGGCCCAATAACCACAGTATTCAGCTGGGACTTAGAAACTCCAGTACTGTGATGGAGATCTCTTATATGATCACCTGTGAGACTGGCAGGAACCTAGACACAGAAATCCAGACTTCTGCTCAGTCTAACTTATCCTGGTGTTTAGCAAAGCTGAGTTCACCTGGCATTTTAACACAATGGAGTTCTTTCTGCAGTGCTAAAGTCGTAGGTCACCTGCCCCACAGTTTATGTTCATTGAAGCAAAGAAGTCCTCTATAGCTCAATGTACTTTTCAAACAGAAACTGTTACAAGCAAAGAGCCTGATCAGAAGTGTGTTATTAAATTTTTAGTAGCTTGCCACAAGAATGGAAAGAGGGTACAGCCTTGATCAAAGATTCAACCATAATTTGGATATAGCATTGAAGAAATGCTTTCTTGCATGAAAGCCCCCAAATCCAGGGTAACAAGTCCAGTCTCTGGTGGAGTTGCTATTCCTCTGTTTTACTCCTTTAGACATACATGAGACATACTTTTGGGTACAGAGCCTGAGCTCAATTATTCAGTGTACCGAGAACTCCAATAATTGGAAGCCAAGCAGAGAGCATGTAATGATTCCTATCTACATTCACAAATTATTAAAAGAAAAAAAAATGTTCCCAGAAATTAGTAGCCTGGGTTTTATTCAAGCAGTCAAATCAGAGCCAAATTTTGCTAAGCTTCTGTATATTCCACAATACAAGGACTCAAGAAAGGAGAACAAAAAGGGAAGAACAGACTAAACAGACCTAACTCGATGTCAAAACTGCAGGTCAAGATGCAGAAGCAGCCAAAGTGGGGAGATTCAGACAGCAAGAAAACTTCCTGTAGGTTTGCCCAGCAATCCTCTGCCTTGCTGAGTTTGATCCAGCCCTCTCCCTTTCCTAGTTCCTACATAATTTTCACTTAACATCTGCATTATCTTCAGCGTTGTGCCACTGCCAGGACTTTTTTGTGCTCAGTGTTTTTTGCCTGGTTTTGTCCTCTCCCTCCAAATAAACCCAGTAGAATATTAATAATGGTGTTAATTTGGTGGCATAAGTTTCTTTAGGTTTTTCCTATACATGTTATGTTTTTATTCTTTGCCAGGTGCTGTCTGGATAGAGCAATGAAAATCTGCTTGCTGCATTTGTACAGTTATACATTACTGTGGCTTACTGGTCTACTTGACTGTATCATTACAAATACTATTAAAAACATCAAAACAGTACTGTAGTGAAATATTTCAGTGAAGAGATAGGTCACATATTGCTTCCTATACAAGTATATCAGAGAAGCCAGATTCAGAACACAATGATTTTCATTGATCCCATAGTTACTGCCCTATTGCTACATCCACCTCACTCTGTCTATTATATAGACACTAAAACTGTAATGAACACTGACAATTTCTTGACATTAACTGAGAGAAGGTGATCAATGTACCACAGGGAAGAAAACTGAATGGAAAATGCAGTATGTTGTTTGGCTACTTCTCAGAAGTGAGGTGTCAGATTATTTGTCCAATCACTGGATCTTTAAGATGAGATACAAGATTTAGAGTTCAACTGTCACAGGGTATTAGAGAGTCCATTTCTGAAGAGGTCAGCTATTAACTCTGACCTAGTAAAATCCTACCCTTGATAATTAATCTTTGCCTTTGTTAATACTAGCAGATATTTTATTTAATAAGATAGTTTTTACATTTTTGCAAAATAAACTTTCAATTTTAAGGGCTTGGACAGCTATTGCATTTCATTCCAGAATGAATGCTGCAATTAAATCATACATGGATGATTTCCTGAATAAACAAAGTTGTTAAAGTTCTTTGGGATCTCATGCACAAAGGCAGTCCCTATGTGAACTTCACTATGTCATGCAGGATGCCTGAATATTTTAGAATAAGAGCTCAGAATCCCAGTATTCATACCGCAAACATCAGTTTGAATTCACTGTAATTTTAAGTAATTCTTGAAACTGACAAAATTAACTCACTATAATTATGATTAGATTTTTCAGACTAAAATCATCACTGGTTAGTGAATCAGCTAATGAGTGTTTTTATGATTTATTAGTTAAATCAAAAGTTTATGAATTTAAATTCTGTTCTTGAGTAGCTACATAAGAAATTATACACATGACTTGTCATTTTAAAATAATGATAACTTAAAGTTTAATTAAGGCATGCAAACTGTTTTGAGTAAATTTGGGTGAAAGGTTCTACATTAATACAAATGATAAGGAAAACATCTGACAGTATTGGTATAGCTAATAATACCAACATGAGATTTAGGATAAGGTAGCAGCTTAAACCAATCAAACTCAGTACAATGCTCACTACAGCTGAAGAATTTATCTGTTCTGATACAGGAATTACTGATCAAAAGCAGTGTGACCTGTATTACACAGGAGGACAGATTAGACAATCACAATAGTAGCCATGCATCCTAAAATCTTGTATTATTTCAGACTGAAAAGGAGTTAAATACAAAGCTCTGCTACTTCTTTCTTCCAAGTATAAACTATATGAGGGCCATTCAACTACATAAACACATTCATTAGGTTTTTAGTAGGCCTCTTTTCTAAGGAAAGAAATTACATTTGAGCTTGTGAGTGAACTACAGTGTTTTATGCCTTTAATTCAACACTATTAGGGCTTACAGTTCATTGAAATTCAAAATCATGGGTGCAAACGGCATTCACAAAGAAAATGTTGACCTTCCTATATACTAAATGCCTTCTCATCCTCTTTTTTATTAAAAAACCAACAAAACAATAATGAAGTCGAGGGATGTAAAAGATTTGAGCTTCCTATTAAAACAACAAATGTAATAGGATTCGTATATTTCAGCATGTTGTCTACTGCTCATGAAATAAAATACAGCAGCAGAAAGAGGATATTGTTTCCACACATCGAAAATATGCAAATTAGACAAGTATTCAATATTCACTTGAAAGCGAGAAAATGTACCAGGACTACCAATGGTATTTAGGGAAGCAAACTGGTTGAACATGATTATTTGAATTTAAAAAATGGGGATGGGATTCCCCTCTCTTTGCTTCTTGCCATATATGGTGTCTGTGTAATATCCACAGGGCAAATTATTCACTACCTTGTTCAAGATAAAAAGCTACTGATTGGCATCAGACATCAAGAGAGATTTTGGCATTAGAATAGATTTACACTTGATGACATGTCAAAGCCTTGAAACAAAAACTACTGAATTCACTCATGAATGCCGAAGGCAAGCCACTTATTCAATACCAGCTCAATGCACATCTTTCCAAGGATGGCATTCAACCACACCACGAACAAAATACAGCAAACAAAACATGGTTATATTTGGAAATGAATGTGCTTGACTAGAGCGAACAAAATAACAGCCAGCATTACCTGTTGCCAGCTGTCAGTGAAGAATAAAGAACTGTAACATCCTTGTAATAAAGAGGGAAACAGAATCCAAGCTCATAATGAAAATACAGCAGCTAGTGGGATGAAGTAGGATCAGCAGCAGTATGTGTGGGCATGATTACTCCCACTCTCAGTCTACTGTTCCTCCAGCAGACATGCTCTCACTTCTCTCTTCCCATAAACACTTGAAAATAGCAAAAAGCTAATTAGGAGAGTAGGCGCAAAGAGTAGTGTGCTTAGGTGTGTGAATATGTGACATAATGCCAAATTTTGCTATTTCTGTTTCAACCTCCAATATAGTTATTTGACTAAAGAATCTAATTATATGCATTCCTATGGAACGACACTTGTTGAAAATTAACATTAGTGTTTACAAGATCACCATAATTTGGGTACAGCCAGTTTAGTAACCACTGACTTTATTTTAATACAATAACATTAAAAGTATTTCAGAACTCACTGTGTAGAAAAGACCATTTAAATAGGTCTGTGTGGTGTCCCTGTCCATGGCAGGCAGGTTGATGATCTCTGAGGTCCCTTCCAACCCAAACTATTCTGTGATTCATGATTCATATGTCCAGAAGAAAAAGCAGTATTTGTTTTTTTCCTTACCATAAGAGATTGAAATAGAATCCTGTGACTATATTTTGAGGTGCTACAATAAAGGCAAATGTATGAAGTTTGCTCTTTTATCTTAATATATTGAGTATACTTTGGTCTTTATCCTCATGTGCTATATGCTTATGTTGAGGGGGACAGCAGCATGCTCCTAGAAGAAACAATTGTTTTTGTAAAGGATTTTCAAATACTATGTTCATGAACACAGTTTACTGTTTGTTTACATCACCTTAAATGGATGGCCATATGGTACATTGTGTATAAATTTTAAATTCTGTTCTTAATGAGATTCTGTTAGAATTAGAATAATTATTCAACGTTTGTGATGAAGACAGCAAGTTGCATTATGAAGTGTCTGTCATCTTTCATTGCTTTTAGAGTTATTGAGAACCTATAAACACAGCCAGTTCCTTTAGGACTGTAGAAAAGGCAGCTGAGCTTCCTGGAAATATAAAATTTGTAGTGAAAATCACTATAAGGAAACCAATTCCAAATATTCCACCATCTCCTCCTGGGGTGTCTTCCAAAAGACAGTAAAAATTTTTTTTTTACTCTGCAAAAAGAGCCAACATTTCGTATTCAATATTGATCTCAGAAGAGTCAAGCAAACAATTTATAATATCTATGGCACCTATGAAATACATTCTGGATCAGCATTCTGGTCCAGGCAGCTGTGTCTAAGGCATCTGCCACCACCAGTCTCAATTTCCAAGAAAAAATAGTGGAAAAAGCTTAATTTTCAAGAACAGTAATTTGCTGTAACCATAATAAAGTAATAAATGGACAACTGAAATCCAATGCATATGAGAAGGTGAGAAAATAATATTTAACCTAGATTCTAAAAACAAACCTATTAGCACTTCTCAGATTAGTTTTGCTCAGTTCCAAAAACGACATCTCCTTTTTTCTGTCAAGTGGGATGCTCTCAGGTGGACTTCAGGACTACAATGCCTTTTATATGTTAAATAAACTCTACAACAAAGACAGCTACATTGCAAAACTTAACAGCATATAATTTGAGTACTGCAACAGCCATTAAGAACAACTTCTAACAATAAAAAAAAAGGGATGAACTTTAGTGATTTTTACAAACTTCTTACTAAATTATCTTCATTGATTTGTAACTGAATAGATACTTGCTTAGGTCTGTGAGGATGCTGTTCCACAACATTATCGGTTGCTATGGTAGCAATTTGTTATAGAACACAAAAACGGTTACAGATCAGTAATTCAGCATACATAGGTGGGTCATCAAAAGTAGAATTTTATAAAGATTTCTATAATAATATTTCTATTATAGTAACTCATGTACGTGTGAACCACTTTAAAAATTCGACAGAGTGTATCTGCATGATCAGCTCTACTAGTATTAGGACCCACAGGATCAAAACACAAAACATTTATGTGAAAGATATTGTAATTTTATTTTGGATATATAATTAACACTACTAAGCTCCTTCAGAAGTGTGTATAGATATGTATGCAATATTTCCCACACAAAGGGACACAACATGCTACAGCACAATTATATATCTCCCTAGCATGTTCATCAAAAGGATGAGGTTTTCTTATTTATTTGAATATATAACAAATGACTATTGAAATAGTACTTTGCTAATCTCATTCTGTCTTGACTGATCTCTGGACAGTAAAAAAGACTTTTCATTCCTCTGCTTTTCTTCTTTGTGGGATTATAGCCAAATGTGGTTGGACTGCTGAAATTATTAAAGCATTTGAAAACAGAACAATTCACGTAAAGCAATTATAAAAAATCTAACTGCTACAGAAATAAAAGACTACAAAGGTTTTTCTAATTTCACATACAATATAAACAAAAGTGAATATCGGTAGAACAACTGCACATATCATAAGATCATAATCATCTAAGTTGGAAGGGACCTTTCAGTCGGATCCAACCATCAGACCAGCTCTGACAAGCCTCATACCTGGAGAGGGATTTGAACCGTTGACCCTCAGATTAGGAATCTGATGCTCTCCCAACTGAGCTACACACACAGGTAATATATGGACTAGGAATGAACATATAAATACAATGTTGGATTAGGCTTTAGTCAAGATGCTTATATCGAACAGCAGTAACACAACAAAGGATTAAAACCAAAACAAATGCACCCCATATCTATAACAGTCAGAACTCATTCAGTTTAATAGTTCAGACTGCTTTCAAGTCATTTTATCATACCATTATTTTATGTCAAAGATAAAACAGGTTGTGAGAAGTCTTCTGAATTAATAAAGGTTTATCAGTTAAAGCAGTAGAACAGTGAAATTTGGTGTGAGGATGTGTAGTATCTAAGAAATGCTTTAAGCCAAATATACCATATGGTTGCAGTTTAAAGGGAAATTTATAGAATGATCAGATTCTCATTTGCATAAGACGACTGAAATCCATTTCCAACAAGGAAACAAGAGTCAACTGATAATCCCACAGGACAAGGGAGACAGAAAGAAGTGCAGGAAACTACCACAAAAATTGGATATCGAATATAATTGGACATAATTTTCTCAATATCACTCAGATCTGGATTATTGCAAATTACAGGTGAATACAGATGATATTTGACCAAAGTCACTAGAATGTGATCATTTTATTTTATATTACTATTGCTTTTTATATTTTTAAACAAACCATGTATCTCAATAAACTTTTAGAGAATGTTAGAAATCAAGCATATGTGTATCCAAATGCTAAAACCTTGTAAGTATAAACTATCTGGAACTATCATTTTAGACAAGTCTACATTTATGCCAAGAAAGTGCTACTCCTAACACCTTTGTACAAAAGGATTTAATTTGTACATACTCAAAGTACTCCACATCTATGGATACATCCATAGTACACTACTTGGCACCATCAACCTGCAGAGATACGCTTTTATCTTCAGGTGCTGCAGACTTTGGAATTAAAACATGATTCATATCAAAGTTCACAAAACATGTAAGCAAGCAGTTCTCTATAGAAGTGGTTTTGAAATCAGGCCACAGAGATTTGCACACAGGTGCACATTTAGTGAGAAAACTCACTGTTTTCAAAGGCTAAAAAGGGCAATTTCTTTTTTAAAGCAATGGAGGTCAGTCTGGCTGATGGTAGTTGGGAAGTTAGTGATGCAGTTGTAAGCAGCATAACTAAAGCAGATCTATCTTTCAAAAGAGTGTAAAATCACCAAAGTGAAAAACAAAGCCTCAGCTGATTTTAAAGCTTACTACAACTCATTATTATACACAATTTTGCAGCTCTCTTTCAACTTTCTGAAATGAATAAAGTAAATTAAATTAATAGATGCATGGAAAGCATTTCAGTGTCACTTCTACTATGCATACTTCTAAAGGCACATCTTAAAACATGCTGGGTTCTTGTATCCATAATTTAAGCAAGCTTATTCAAAAGAAGGCTTTTTGATGACATATTTAAGGCATAATATATGCAAAAAGATATACCTAATATTTACGTTACACAAAATAAGGCCATGTATGTCCAAAATAAGTGTCTGAAATATTTTTACCATGACTTATTCATATTCTCAGCACTGCTTTCATTTGTTCTATGAAAACGTCTATTCAAAATATTTGTTTCTCGTTCCATCACCTCTCCACTTCTAAGGAAAATTAATAACACAATTATCATAATTCATGTTGTCTTGCATAATACAATACATAAGGGTTTTTTCTTCTTGTGACTGTGAAGGAAGAGAAGGTATTACTTCATTGTTTTGAAATGCCAATTCTGCTACCAAGATCATAGCAAATGATTGTTTTAATTGTTCAGTTTGGAACCTTGCAGATGTCTTTGGCAGGTCTAGTTAAAACTGAGAGTTAAAACTCAAGTTCTTATCTCTGTCTACTGGCAGAGTAAAAAGGACCAAAAATGTCACAGAAATCTTAGACCTGGCCTATAATTTCCTACTCATTATTCCATACTTTCTCATGCTGACAATATAAGTTATTCTCTTTTATTTAATCAGACTTCTCTCTTTTGAAGGGCAGATGTTTCCCCATTACTATGGCAGAATGTCTTTGTTTCCTCACCAACAGTACAGACAAATGATTAGTACATTAGATTCTGGCAGTTTGCCTCACAGTTACTTAGTGGAGTATTTAAACATTTCAAAATTCAGAAAAACCACCTCAATCGTATGAAATTATCTGCAGATAGATAATTTGAAAAGTTATCTGCAGACTCAACCCAATGATTAGCTTAAGTGTTTTAAGAATTGACTGCAATGACATTTCTGCTCCACACATTTCTCTTAACAATTTAAAGAGTGGTGAAATAACACCAGGAGGCAAGACAAATCTAACTTGATTTACATATAAAATTGAAATAGCTTGCTGGACTTTTGTAGCAATACATCATGATTTTACAGGCAGTGATAAAATGTGAAGCATCTGACCTTGATGGTGCTGAGTCATGTGAAAGATGTCATTGGAACAAAGCCCACAGTATCGCCCCTACTAATGCAATACACAAAAAACTCATTAAAAAAAAGGCAGGAGGGAAAATAGAGATATTTTCCCTTTGCAAGATCAACATATCAAACTTAGCTACACAGCTATTGTCACAGAGCTCCATCATTCTCCCAGTGTTTGGAATTGTTGAAAATGTCACATGACGAGAATAAATGTCCAAAGCAAGAGAAGACAATAACTGATGAAAGTTTCTGTCAGAACTGGGAAAGATATGTTCATGAGAAACACAATTAAAGACTGAGAGATATAAGCCTGGTATGATTCAGAATGTAATTCACCTTCTCTGCTGGCACATCCTACTGAGGGATTCAGTAAAGACTGTAATTATAGCTGAGATTAGATTAATCAGAAGATTTAACATAGCAGCACATAAAAATAGAGACTATAGTCTAGCCATAAAAGGTAGATCAATTCTAGAACTTGCAGAAGGTGAAAACTAAATTATCTAATGGCAGGATATAAATAAGATTACTTCCACAAACTTCTAAAGCTCGTGCTTTAAACAGCCCTGTTGATCTGGCAGTAAACTTGTAGAAACAGGAGGGTTGGGGATTCTTTCACAGAAAGAACTAGAAGACTGGGACTGCAGAGACAGTTCTAGAGATGGGATGTCATCAGACTGGTCAGAGTGATGAACAGAATGAACTGTGGTTGGAAGAGAAGTAATGCCTGAGTGACATACACAAGTAAAGACAATAAAGGCACCAAATATAAATCTAAGGAGTCAAAGACACAGGACAAATCACTGCGCTGCAGAAAAGGCAACATGTCACCATCACTTTATTGGGTGTTCCAAGCCAAAAGTGTCACTGGGGCTGGTCACAGATCAAGTGATTAAAGAAAATCGTGACGTTAGTAAATGGATTGTTTGTCAGACCGGGTTTTTACTGTTTTCTCAATCAGAAAAAATATTTAAAATAATATAAAAAAATCAGATGTACAGATGACTTGGGAAATTGTTCATCTCCCAGATAAACCAGAGGATATTTTGAGGAAAGAAAGCAAGAGAGAAATTTTTTGTAGCTGATGGTATTTGTAATTTCTCTAACAAATCTTCTCAAAGGCTAGAATCCATGGTTTCCTACTCTACACACAAAAAAGTTTGAATACATGGAGTTATTTTCACTACTGTGTTATCTGTATCATGTTTCTTGGATGTTATTCTAAATAGATTAAATAATCTTACTTCCTTCCCATACAATATCTACCGAGAAGCATTATATTCTCTTTACCAACTAAAAGAACTATTAACTATATTACAAAACATGACACTAACCCATTAACAGCTTGGAACAGTATAAATATTAATACAGTATCCAAGTATCCTAGGAAAAAAAATATACACACACTGAAATATAATCACCCCAAAAGACAGAATAATTTCTCAATTTTCTATACAACCTAGTGTTCACAGAATAATTGGTTAACTCTGAGTTAGTATTGATTAGCTCCAACTGAAATACTTGATTTTCTTGAAGAATACAGCATGTTTTAACAAAAAGCATACTTTCAGTACAAGTAAAATTTTTTAAGAAACAGTGAGATAAAACAGAAAAAAATTCACAACAGTAGTGGTTCACATTAATTACAATTTTCTTCTAAAGTAGAAATAAGGATGACAAAGTCCTACAGAATTTCTAAGTACTTCTGTATTTTACCAGTTTTCTCTTGAATGACAGTGTTGAGATCAACACTGTACAAATCATTATGAAACCCATTTTGGTATTACTTATTAACTCTTGCATTTCTTTTATTGAAACTTTCAGAAATGCTTGAGGCACTCAGATTTATTAACAGTGTAGTGAAGAATGCACGACCATCTGATATTATGCACAAGACATCCTAACACTTGTGAACTGTAGAAGTCATATGCATGCGTAATAACACCTCATCCTACAAATAATTTTACACAGCTTAGCTCCTTGCCAACAAAAAGCTACTTGCATTCCAACTGATTTGTGTGACTGAAGGTTTTACAGTAAGAATTCCATTTTGCACTCATTGTGCAGTTCTCACGAGTAGAAGCATTATAGTTGAAATTATAGTTTTCCATAGTTTCTGAGTAAAGAAAATATGAAATACTGTAATTGTTATTAGCAATCAGATTGTTATAGGTGTATTATAACTGAACTTCTGTAAGAAAATTTTGCATTGAGATGCAAAGGCAGGAAAGCAGCTCACATATGTGGTTCAGTGAGTGACGTTCTTCTAATGTATTGAGACTTGTGATAACTTTGAAAAGCCCAACATTAAAGATTCTTGCAACTCTCTCCTTCTAACTACAATCTTTGCTTGTTAGTGATGGGACACCTGCTACAATTCAGTTAGAAAGAGACAGGGCAAGACTCCTAATGCAAGATCTTATGGCAAGCAATTAAAAGTTAAATTATAAATGATGCTATCGTTAGCTAACAGTGTTAACTAGCTATTGCTATGAGGATGTTTTCAGACTTTTAAAAACTGCCCTAAACTTTTCATGATTTTTATATTTAATATTTTAAGTAAGTGTGTGAGTTTTACATGGAAAAATAATTCACGGGTCAAGTCTTAAACTCAGTATATTCTAATTTTCCATTTAAAAATATTATTAATTTACAATGCCTTCCACGACATAAAATTTAGGTTAATATACTAACACTGACATATTTTAACAAGATAATTATGTCAAAGGTTATCATCAGAGGCTCATAATAAAAAGTTATGCTAAAAAATAAAACTTATTATTTATAGTTTAGACTGAATAATAAAACATTAGCACCACAAAATGTTAATTAATTTCTAATTCTCTATTCTTTTATTTAGGTTTCATGAAGGTTGATTGGACTTGATCCATCATTTTACAGAAAATTAATTATTTCAAATACATGCACCACTTTATGCAACCTGCCTGATTTGCATTGAGGAAAATTCAGCAGAAGTAATTGAGGCACAAGCAAATACTGGCACTGACTGAACTCAATTTTCATTCCAAATTTCTGCAAAATCCCAAGACACAACAATATCAGATGCAGGGGGAAAACAAACAAAAGCAATGTGTAAAGGGAACATGAAGAGAGAATATTACAAGAATCAGAGAACAAAGGGATTGCAAAACTATTTTAGTGCCATAGATGAACAGTGAGGGCTTCATTCAGGCAAGGTGGAATAAGATATCATATGGCATGCTGACAATTGATGTCTTCATTTAAATGTAAGAATTTACATTCTAATTAGAAAGAATTTACATCTTAATCAGAGGCAGCTGTATTATCTTGTTACTGTTTTTTTCAAAGGTAATGAACTAAAGTACTGCTGTGCTTTTTCAACCAGAAACTAAATAGACAGCATACAGTGTTATTTTATAGCCTACCTGCTGTAAGCAGTTAATATTTTCAAAGAGAAAATTCCAACAAAATCTTTTAAAACAAAAATTGTATTTGACATTGTTCAAATGATATTATAAAGTCTTATTTAAAATATTTAACCAATAGCCCTTCTAACTTATATTTTTAAGTATATTTAGGCATAAATATATCACTAATATTGTATGAGTGAAGCACACTTTCATTTTAGGCTTCAACTAATCCAGTACAATACTGGGGGGAAATAGTATTTGGTATTTTTTTACTAACAAAACAGAAGCTTTTTATGAAGCATCCTGCCAAGGGACATACAGCTGCTTTTAGAAACGTTTTTAGACTTGTGAAATCACAGTTTACAAGTTCAGTTCAAATTTCAGTTTTGGCTCTAGCACAATTGCAAGAGTTTTGATGTGGCCTGCAATATACACCTTTGGTAGGGAACTTTAAGTATAGAGAGTGCAGTAGGAAGTAAAATTACTTTTTCTTTTTTTTTTTCCTAAGAAGTTCCTGGTTTAGTTCCCATCTCTGTAAAAACCAGCTGCAAATCTGTCTCGCTAGTATTCTGTGTCTCCACTTTCATAAGATGAGGGGCTCTCAGCTTTTTGTCTATCAAGAATATCTTTGGGGCAAGATTAATTGATTGCTACAAACTACCCAATATTCAATTCAATAGACGCTTCCATGAAGAGTACTGAATTAGGTTGAAAGGTCTCTGTTCTTCTTTTGAGTTCTGCAGTAAATTTTTCTGGAGCAAGACTATAGACCCACATCTCAGGTTAGTCTTATAAAAGTAGAATGTATATAATGTGCAATATTTTGAGCATGGGATTAAATCTGGGATTAATCTACCCTTACATTTAAATTAACTTCAACATCAGCAGGAGTTTTGCGGTTCATCCTAGATGGACAGGCAGGGGTGTAGATAGAGGCCAGTCAAGAGTGAACTTCTGTGACTTTTACCTTAAGGTCAGGTTTGGTTGAAAACATCTAATTTAGTTATTGACATTGGCTACTTAACCTGCAGTCCAGATACTATGCTGGAGAAGATAAAACAGTAACCCCGTGTAACTGCAAAAGCAGCACAGGTTCCATCAAGTTTTTAATGCAATGGAAATTGTAATTGTTTCTGGTCGGGTCTACAGTTACTGTTTGTAGCTTGCATGTGAACAGGACTGAAGCAAGAAATAGCAAATATGGGAGACAAGTTTCCATATAGTTACTCTTGAGAAATGTCCAAGAACCATTTCTACTCAAAACTGACAGGTACAGCCATAAGGATTTTCTGCTATTCATACTGAAGGATAAATCATGGTGTAAACTTCACTTACTAGCTCTATGTATTTTGACTTCTTTTAATCAGAGGCATTATCAGCAAGACATATATAAACTGTACCATGAATACAGGACTGACTGGGAGAAAAGATTTGTTGATCACTTAAAACCTCCAATGGAAAGTGTTCTGCTGGGATTTTTTTTGGGGTGATTCAGAGTTCAAACTAATGCACTTTGGTTGGTAAATCCAAACAGGATAATTTAAGGAGGTTTTAATTTGCAAGCACTAGTCCAAGCCAACTAATGCCATACTCTACTGAAACCCTGGCACATGGAACCAAGAATATAAAATGTAAAATATTTATGTTATTGATAACAGTGAAAGTCTAATAATATGAATTCTCCATGCAGATTAGGAAAGAGATTACACATGTACAAGTTTTTTAGGTACATTAAGAAATTTGCTCTCTCTTCTCCAGTGAATGCTCATGCCACCTGCCTTAGTTTGCAATCAATCAGTTAATTAACTTTTTGTCAATTTTGTCAGTGATATAGTTTCAGGAAACATCAGAAGAAGTAAAAACACAGAACCAGCTGGTGTAAGAAGTCAAAGAGTAGTTGAATGAAATAGGTATTAGTGAAGTGTTGGAAGGAACTGAGAGGAATGGCTTAATTATATTATTAGAAGTAGTTTGCTTTACTAATTTAAATTATTTCAAAAGATTTGATGCTTCCACACTCTCTCACTAAGTATATTACTGCTTAATAATGAAGTAATCACTTATAAAATTTGTTTTTTAGTTATTCTGTCTTCCATAATTTTTGAATGTCTTCCACTTGATGTGTTTTAGGGTTTGTTTTTACTTAGTTACACTTTGTCCACTCATTTACAATCTTCTAAATACTTGTCTTTTGTTATGAATATTTTTGAGTGCTCTTTCAGTTCACATTAATGATTCCAACTCATTTTGACACACTGTTGATAACACTTAAATTTGTTGTAGCTCTACATTAATTCCTCTTTTCATTGCTTGTTAACAAAATAAAAGTATTTGACAGAGAAGAATATGATTTAATTTACATTTGCTGCTGCCATCTTCATAATAACCTTACTGTTAAGGTCCTATTTACTGTTTAATTACTTTACTTAATTTCGAGGAATGTCAGGGAACAAAGGGTGTTATTTCTAATGAAGTGTTTTTAGTGTATCGTATACTCAGGCTGTGTGTAATATAATACTGTATATTAAAAATTAAAAGTGTAAACCAAACACAATTTGCAATTTTCATAGTAAATATATTTTAAAAGTGAGATGTCTTAAAACAGTAAAAAATTCCCACATGACCATGTAAATTTGAAAAATAAATTTGAAAAATGTAAATTTTAAAAGCAGTCAAACTTATTTATGTTGTTAGGACAAGGGAGAAAGAGACGTATATTCCTTGGCTGGGCACTCACAGTTTTCCCTCTAACCTGGGGAAAAAGATGGCAGTTTGTCAAAACTTGGAAGCAACATCATGAAATGTGGAAATATTTCTGTTCTTCATGCTGAAGAGCAATAGAATCTTGACTGAATACCAGGAGATAGCACATAGTCTCAGGCGGGGAATAAGATGTCTTAAAAAATGCATTCACAGCAAGAGGCTGTGAATTAGGCCCTTAAACTTTTCTTAGGATGAGTCAAGTAGAATTGGGATCAGCTGATTAATTTCTACATCAACTAACTTAGTATCTCCAAGGGGTTTATTTTGCTCAAAATCACCCTATGGATCAGATCAATCACCTGGATTATTGGTATGTTTATTTCTGTCAGGTTAAACTGAAGAGAGTTCTGATAAAAGCCTATTTTTTCCAACTCCCTCATGACATAGAAGGACATAGAAGGCTGATAATAGGACAGTTTTACCATGAAGTACCTAAGATGTAGTTGTCTCAACATCCTGTTCACCACTGACATGAGCAAGAAGTTTAATTTCTTTAAGAAAATTGGAAGACTAGTGGCATTATTCTGTGGTCTCTATCTCTGTTCCTGTCTGGTTCCTCTGGTCTCTGCTCCTGTATGTCAGAAGTGGGTTCACACCTGAGCTGAGACCTGGGGAACAACCATCATAACCAGTATCATGGGTTCAGCTATTCACAAGAGCTCAACTGACTATACTGGAAATAACTTGGTGTCCATAGTAATGGAAGTTGATGTTTACAGCTTAAATTGATTCACAGACAAATTGCTTACTATGTGCAGCACATAGCAATGGTGAATGACCAAGTTAGACCTTCCTTTCATATATCAGTACAGACATACTCATCTGTTATTACAGATTTTTTCCTAAATGCCAGAAACCAAGTATTCTGGCTGTAATATAATTGAATTCTGGGGGAACAAAATAGAACTCCTTTTCTAAAATGAATGTTGGAATTTTAAAAACTAAACATCATTGTACTGTTTTATCCTTCAGAGTAAATGGACTGCTAGATTCACTCTTGATGTCACTGCTGAATCAGACAAAGAAATATGAATCACATCTAAGTCATAGACTCAAACTACTCACCAAAAAAGGCTACACCTGAGTAATCAGGAGATATGCTTCATTCACATATTTACTGTGCATTAAAAATAGAAAAGTTATATAATTAATCAGTTACTTTGTATTTCATCACACTGTACAGCACAGATCAAGGAAAAAGTAAAACTGGTAAACTTCACCCATTTCAGTCCTAATGATATTGATCAGAATAAAATTTAAGAAAGATTATGTTTTAAAAATTGCTTTATGTATTAAGAATTAGGAAAGAAGAAATTTGATCAAAAAGTTAAAAAAATCTTTAATTGAAGACAGGCTTTTAAAAAATCATTATACATCTCCATATTAAATTGCTTATTTAAGCTTTCCTCTGCCAGTTACCATTGTCAAAATATACAGCAGTAGTTAATAAGTCAAGACTAGACTTAACTATTCACTTTCATAATAAAACATGAAGATAAAAATGAGGGTTGGTGTAATTTATAAGAGAGAAAATGATGTACTAAAAGCAAGACACTAAATCAATTTTAAACACCAAACACAATTTATGTCTGACTTTAAAACTCATCCTCAAAACATTAATCTAGACAAAGGCCAGAAACTGAATGAGGCATAATTTGTGAAACTGATACCTTTTATCACAACCTCTAGCTGAAAAGGTCATTAGATATATTATATCTAAGTGAGCAGCTTATCCCTGCTTCATTACTGATAATTAAGGCAAGTCATATTTTCTTGACAGTAATGTGTCCAGTAAGAGATATCGTCTAGTTTGCATAAACTAGACATTAATTACCAGAGTAGTATCAGAGATAAAAAAAATTAAGTACCTGTGTAACATCATTTCATTATTTTTTCTTCATTTCCTTAAAGAATTAGCAGGCTCAGAAACATAATGAGCATATTAAGAAACCAATTTCCAAGCATTTATTAAAATTCTTTATACACACTACACAAATACATTTTTGTAAATACATAAACAGGAATGAAGGTGCCTTGAAACACACACATAATTTAGATATTTTGTCAACTTGCTTTACTAGAGCAACATTCAATGGTGAAGCACAGTCATCAAAGAATAGGTTCATATTTTGACTTCATTTCAAATGTTAAGGCTTTTATAAAGAAAAAATCACAGATGACTCCAAGACCTTTGATCTGCAACTTCAAGTCATGTAAAAGCTGAGGCTGTTTCACCTTATTTGCATAAATGGTAGTTTTGTCATTACAGAGAATAACATATGTACCATGTATCTGCCTGTGGATGACAAATCTGTCACCTGGCTTATAATCTCTTTAACGGTTTTCATTTCTCAGTAGAAAGGTCTCTCAATGTTTTTAAAAGCTTTATTGAAGAGTGTTTGGAAAATAGAAGAAAGAGAGATTAATTACCTGTAATGGTTTATTCATTAAGGTGTGTTATCTATCATACTTCACTCTATGATAATCTAGGCAAAGGTTATCTAGAGAGATTTTACCCTTAGTCATAACACCACATGTAAATGCTGTTGTCACTGCATGCTATGCAGAAGCCATAACAGAGATAGCCCATCCTTTGAATTTCTCTCATCTCCAGAATCCCTGAAAACATGAATACACATTTGACAATAAGTCTGAGTACCAGTCACAGTGTGAAGAGTTTCTTCTTTCTCCTTTGAATTCCTGTTCCCACAATATTTGCATTATTTGGGCTTCAAGCAATATTTTAATTCAGAGGAGGGCTCGAGTGTCTTGTTAGACAGGAATTGCCTTCACTGTTATCACAAAGCTGGCTCCTTATCATACAGAAGGAAACTCAAAGGTCTCAAAGAAAGATCTCCTGGACTTTTTAGAGAAAAAAATACTCAGTGATCAAAGCCAAAGCAGAAAGAAGATGTATGGGAAGGATGGGAAGGAAGATTGTCCAGGATGTCTGAGGCATAGGAAACAGCTGCTGCCACACTGTGTATGTGAAATAGTGTGGCCAGTTCTAGGAAGTGATTATTCTCCTGTACTCAGCACTGGTGAGGCTTGCACTATTTTGCACCTCAAGCAGTGTCCCATTTTGGGGCCCTCACTATAAGAAAGGCTGGAGCTCTTCCAAAGAGGAGCAATGAAGCTGGTGAAGCAATGAAGCACAAGTCTTACAAAGAGCAGCTGCAGGAAGTGGAGTTGCACAGCCTGGAGAAAAGGAGGTTGAGGAGAGATTTTATCTGTCCCTAATAGTACCTGAAAAGAGGTTGAAGAGAGGTGGGGCTTGGTCACAGGTTACAAGAGATGTGAGGAAACAGCCTTAAATTGCACCGGGGAAGGTTTAGACCAAATATTAAGAAAAATTTACTCACCAAAAGGGTTGTTCAGCATTAGAACAGGCTGCCCAGGCAAGTGGTTGAATTGTCATTCTTGAAGGTATTTAAAAGACATGGTGCTTAGGGACATGGTTTAGTGGAGGACTTGGCAATGCTAGATTAACAGCAGGACTCTGTTGTAAAGGTTCATCCAGAAGATATTTACAGAAAAAGCTGTTATTTCTGCCTCAATTATGCAGCCTGTAAGAAGTATCAAAAGGATACGCACATCCTCTTCTACAAATGGTACACATTATTTGGAGAAGGTAGAGCTCACACATGCCACAGACAACACCCCATGGGTACTCTCAACTGTCAGCCTATGATCAAAAACAGTCAGAGAAACACTTTTACTGATGCCATTTGTATATTTTATTCTGAAACAGTACATGCATTAAGTAAGGTGACTGACAATGTGTTACCATCCCGATTATTTGTTAAATAGAGACCTTAAGTACTGGAAACTTAATGGAAAGATCTGTTTTTGATAAATTTACATGAAAGCTGAATTAAGGCAGAGTAGGTGAATATCTGGGAAAGGCAACAAGAAATCTTTCAGTAGTAATTGACACTGCCCAAATTCAGTAGATTTTATCTAGTCCACTTTTGAAATTTGCTAGAAAACAACCATTCCATCACAGCCATTAGAAGTCAAAATCATTACTCCGGTTAAAGGAAATGCAAGGAAAGCAATCATGACTGTTTATACTGCCTTCCTTACTACGGAGGAAGACCATCTTCAGCTGCAATTAATGTTTCTTCCTCCTTCCCAAGGAGATCAAACAATAGAAGTGAGCTGACAATTTGTTTAATGTGACCATTTCATATAATTCTAGCAGTCACAGCAACTCGTTCCTTCTTATTTTCCATCTTTTTTCTGATTTGCTATGCAGTTACTGTGGTATGTTATTTTTCCAAGAGCATTAGTAACAGATATAATGGAATATTTTTTCAAATAAAAAACATAATTCCAGAAACCTTGGGAACCTCAGTGTATATCAAAGGTGTAAACTTATGCTGACAAGTTCTCCTAATAAGCTGCTTTTCACAGCTTGCCTCAGTTTCAGAGGCAGAAATAAATATTCACTGCTTAAAATGCTACCACTACATCTTCAGCTTCTTCAGAATTCAGAAAGGCCAAAAATTTCACATTTAATTTATTAGCAAATAGGGGAAAAAATCACAAGTCCAGCCACTGTTGTCAGTTATAAAACTAAACCTGCAATTGCATAATTAGTTCAGTGTTAAATTTGACTGGAAAACAGACTGAACTCCTTTGGATGACTATCGAAGGAATGACAAGAGGCAGAATACTTTTAAAAACAAAATATGATTCCAAGTAAGAAACACTATTTTTCTTTCTCTCACACACCTGAAACATTAAGCTTAAGATGTGTTTGGAACATTGAGGGAAGATTTACAGACTACTTGAGGATGTTTATAGTGGGTTTCTTCAAACAGTACAAGATTGTGTACTCAGGTTTCCACACTTTCTCCTGTGACAGATAAGGATAAGGTAGTAAAGGGGCCAATACAAACCAGACAGCTTTTCCGTAGTTTCAGGGCATGTACTTAAAAACTGTATTTTTAGTTGAGGTTTTGACAAATGGAAAAATCATGTTTAAAATTCTAACATCAAAACCTACAATTTTGTGCTTCATCTATACAACATCCTTTAGAGGCAAATACAGATGAAAGTAAACACCATTTTAAAATGTTCCCTTTAAATTCAGTACTAAGTATTTTCTCATATTAATTATTTACAAAAAAGAAATATTGGCAACATTTCCAATAAATCATTAAAAGTTAAGGGCTTTGGACCTACATTCTACTTCAATAGTATTTATTATGTACTTGCAGTTTGGGCATCTTATTCTGTGTTTCTTCTTTTGCATAGAATATTGTAACAAAACTGAGCAATGTTACATTAAACACTGAATCAACTGAATTTCTGCTTAATTTACAACAGTGACTGATACAAACCTGGAACACATCCAGATAAGGAGCCCATCTGACTTTTGAAACTAATTTCTGTGGTGCAGCATTCCAAAACAAATTAGTGTCAAACAAAAAAAGCCAAACTATTCCAAAGTAATATAAAATTTCCTCTATTCTCACATGTCGAACAGTGTCTGAAACACAGCTCAAAAAATGTAGCAAGTGCAGCCTATAAGAATGCTTCAAATAAATGAAGTTTGGTAATCTGAGTGGATGAAGACGCACACAACATGATAAAGCAAGATTTTGTGCGTACCCCAAGCATTTTCCTGCATAAATTTCTCACACAACTACTTTAAACTCAACAATTCAATATAAGGTTCTATCTATCTAACACCATTTTTACTCATGCCCTTCTAATAAAAATCTCATTTTAAGGAAATCAGTAATCCCTCTTCATTTATAAAAGAAAATTCAAAGAAAAAAATCAAGACAGAATTTAAACAAATCTCTGATACTTTTGAGATCAAGAAGATTACAACCTCAAAAATCAATCTGAACATTAGGCAGCAAATCTGCTTTATCTTAGAAAACTACTAACAAATTAGATTATTTATGTGATAATTTATTCCTGGCTTAACTCTTCAGATAGACCTTACTACATTTGTTGTTTACTTCCTAACAAGACACAAAAACGTAGAGAAGGAATCAGCACAAGATCAAAATTGGGATCTTGGGGGGGGAATTGCTATAAACACAAGCTTAAAACTCAATGAGTTTAGTATGAGGATTAGTGCCTAAACTTCCAATTTTGGGAAATTGTTAAAAAAGACCACTTGTTTAATGTGAAATCCCAACTACCACCTCAGATTCATCAACTACTTTTCTACATTGTTCTGCAGGGCTCTGTAATACCTTAATGCTCATGTGGAACAGCTGCACTGACACAATGGGCTGCAGACGTTTTTACTGTCCTAATAATCCACATATTAAAGAGTCCCTAAATACTCATTGACGCGACAGACCATAACAACTCCCATGGAGCTGTTACAGTTTATCAGGTCAGTGATCTGCATACTGAGCACTCCCCAAGTACTCATTGACAGGTAGCATCTCATACACACTTGTACTAAAATAATAATTGCTTCAAAGGAACTGTTAAATCCCAGTTGCAAGAACAAATTAATTTTAAACCACTGAGACAGCTTTTTGTTTTTTCTAAAGATGTGGCAAATCTAGAAAAAATTACAAGACAAACCAAGACGTCTGAGAAGGAAAACTGTTCTCAAATCTTACAGCTGTATGACATTATGGTTGAAAATACTACCCACTTGGTCTTCAGTGAATTATGATTATTACCTTTCTGCTAGGCAAGGGTGACCCAGAACCTGTCCTAACCACTGTTAGAAAAGAATGAATTAAAACTTGGTATAGAGTTAATTATGGTAATTGAAGCCGTTAATTGGTTGTTCCCCAGGTCTTCATTTCTTCCTCTCTGTAGTGTTTTCTTCTGTCATCACCAACCCGGATCATTCAACCCAGTATTTTTAACTTTCTCTTTCCTTCCACACCCCAAAAAGTGTCTAGCCTTGTCACTTGAGATCCCTTTAATTTCTTATCTATTATTTTGTCTCTCTACATTTGTGCTCTAGAGATTAAAGGAGAAACTCATCCAGAGTACAGAAAACCTTTGAATCCAAAATGAATCTGTAGTGTATTACCTGCTGCCTCCCACTGCATCATGCAAAAGCACAGCTGGGTGACACTACACAATTTTCTGGTTTCATCTGAGTTTCAGACAAAGCTGAACATAGAAGTGTCCAAGCAGACTACCAAAGGGAGTGAGTGACTACATGGAAAATGTCTACAGTCAAAACACAGCTCCTCTAAAGGCAGAAATCTAGAAGAGGCTCATACATAATGTTTAGTTAGAATAACTTGGAGTCTATGCCCATGATGAACTTGATCTTGCCTGGAACTTGCCTGAACTCTTCCATTTGATATAGGCAGTTCTTTAGGGCTAAGTCTGATTTTCCTCCTAGTTCTTAAATTGTTTGCTCTACATGGTTCTGAAATACACTACATAATCCAATTAAGAAGCAAATCCTTGTTTATGAGATTTATTTATATTAAGGCTGCCAGGATACATAGGTCTAGCTGTCATTGAATGTTGTGTGTTTGTGAAAACATTCTCCCTGAAAATTGTACTTCTAAGTCAGATGAGACCTCAATCAAATTTGCAGTGTCAGGTTATTTGCAGTATTATTGCAAAGAACTCAGCAGCTGAAAGCTAACAGTCAAATCAAGGAAACAAAACAAGAAGTGGAAGGAGTACCAGAAACCTCTGAACAGATCTGTGCCTTTCATAATGCTGTTATGATAATGGATACAAGGAGATTTAATTAAAGAGATAATATGATAGCTTGTAATAGTGTAACACTAGCCCTTAGACACTGCAAACCCAGACTGTGACAGTTCATTATATAAAAGTTAAATAGCATCATAAAGAAGAAAGCAATACTTTTTCCCTTCCAACACTCCTAAAAGGTAGCTCTTCTCCTCAGTCCATGTATTTTATGCTACCCTTGTCATGACCTGAATTATTTCTCTTACACCTATTTCTTTATTGTCTTGATAAATCCAAAGATATTTTAAACATTATTGCAAAGATTATTTTCCAAGAGCAGTGCTTTTGTCAGGAACATCAACTTTCCTCTGCCCTTCTATCACCCCATGTTTTACTGCTGAAGCAAACACAAACTTCAGCTCTTAATTTTTAAAGTCCTTGAAATTAAATCTTACTTTATAGATCACCTCTTAAACAGCAACATACTTAACGATCTATTTGTGAAATCTCTCTCTTCCTCTTCTTAGGTCTGGAATGCTCTGCACATGAAAATTCACAAAACGATCTCATTATACTCGTTCAACCATTCCTAAAAAACTTCTGTAGAAACCTCCAACAGAACTTGTGTGCTGAACTAATTGAAGACTTAGTTTATGCTGACAAAATCCTAGCAGACTTTACTGACTCTTGCCTCTGCTTAAGAAGATATGGACTAGGGCCATTAGCCTGAACAGCTCTCCCAGCCACATCTTAGTGGAGTTGTAAAACACTGTTCTTGCTGCAGAGAGAAGATCTGAGATAGGGTCAGCGTGTGCGTGTGTTACGTGTAGATCTCCCCACAGTACAATTAATTCTCTTTGCACAGTTTCACCTGCAGTGGCAAACACAGCCAAAAGCAGAACTCTTCTCAGGCTTTCTCTCTTGACTTTGCCTTCCTTCTCATGTTTCCCTTCTCTTTACAAAAGAAATAGGAGAAATGCAAGGATTTCCTCTTCTGATACATCTCAATTGCACAAGAAGTTTCAGAGTGCTGCAGGGCTTCATCTCTGTTGAGATGAAGGCAGTAATGATAGAAAGAAAAAAGATGGAATGCTCCTGAGGGGCTGCTGAAGAAGGTGATAGCCTTTGAAAATAGCTTTTTACTGGGACAGAGTGAGGAACCAGGAGAGTCAGATCAGGAGCAAGATTCAGCAAAGATACAGGACCATGGAGACTCCTTCAGCCTTAACCATTTGTCCAGAATCACAAGGACTGAGATCTAGGTTTGGTGACAGACTTCGGAGAACAAACGAACCCATTCACTCAACAAAGTAGCCCAACATGCTTTCAACTACTGAGAAGGAACTTCCTGGCAAGGGAGAAAGAGGTGTACTTTTAACAGTGAGATTTGCTAATCATCTGAGCTGTGTAGAACATGGATACCAAAAACCTTGGGGTTTTACTGTTGTGCAGAGAGAAACCCTTACAGTTGGAATCCTTGATTCTTAGGTGTTTTATGTCTTCAGCTGGGTTTGTCTTATTTCAAAGCAGATTTATCTAACCAGAGTCCCTAAGCACTACAAGAAATGGAGAATGTGTTAACAGCAAAAAGTGAAAATGAACTGAATAAGGACGGGTGTCCATAACTCATCTGTCTTATATAATTTGCAATGAGAGTAGGCCTGTCTCCAAAGAAGTGCCCAGGCAACAGAAGATTGAAGGTGAAAAATTCATAAAAGGAAAACAGTTCATAAATTTCTGCTGAGAAGAGGGAAGGCAGTGTGATGAAACACCTGAATCAGTAGCCCTGTATCAATAAAAGTGTTTGGATTGATATGTTTTTCTGTTCTTTGTGATTGAAGCCAGTCTTTGAATATTTATGAGAAACAGGCTTCAGTCTGTGCAAAAAGCTTTTTTTTCTGTCTTTGTCTTCATGGGCTCTGGGAAGAAGCAAAAACATCTAAGGATAAGCCTAGAATTTTTAATGTTATGTAGAACTTGCATCAATTGTAAAGCTGAATGAAACAATTCATCAAACAGTAGTTTTCCAACCAGAGATTGCATTACTTTTGGCAATTCAACACTATTAAGTCACAAGGACTCTATGTTGCTAAGGAGTTCAGAAAATAGTCAGTGGCAGAGCCCACAGCATTTGAAGCAGCTTGATTTGAAGTTCTGGATGTCAGTTGAACCTCCACCACAGAGCATAAGAATCCTCCTTTGAATCTCCAGGATACAAGACTGACTATCTGTCTGTCTTTTGTTAATGAGTTCATATTCATAGCAAGCCAAGAGTGTTTGGTTGCTAATTGAGTAGAATAGAGAATTTAAGGCATTAATCCAGCTGCTAAAGTCATTCCAGTATGTGGGATCTTTGAAGAGCAAAATTATGTGGATTTTCCTGTCATGTTTCTTAAAAAAAAGATGAGGAAGGTTGTCAGATGAAAAGGAATACAGGAAGACCTGGAAAATCCACCAAAACAGTGACCACAGCTCAAGAATACGCATCACTTCTGCAGTCACTGTGACCTGATTTTTCACTTTCCATTTAGTTCTATTTACTGGTTTATATAGATTTGGAAATTATCTATAAAGTACAGCCCAACATTATAATTCAAAGTATGAACATATCAAATACAATGTTTTCCAACAGCTTTCTAGAAGTATAGTAGCGTTGAAAATTCAGTAGGAAAAGCTAGAAATTAGTTCAATGACTGTAAGGTATTCAGATACTATTTTTTTAAAGTAACAGCTTCCCCAAATTAGTTTTGAAACACAAACACAGCAACATATCACAGTACCACAATGCACTGACAGACTAACCTGATAGAAAAATTACTATTAAATTTCAGGAGGGGATGCTGTAATTTTTCTGGTGTTTTTCTATTGTTCTACAAGATGCATTGCAACAACACCTTTCAGAAAAACTTTGGAAAGTGTCTCTGGATACATTCATGTAATTTCTTTCACACTACAAAACCCCAATATGTTTGACAAATTGTGACCATTTACTGTTATGCCCATTTCTGCATTTGATTTTATGAAAAAAATTGAAATTGAGCAAACAGCTGAATTCCTGGGGTTGACTTGAGCAAAGCCAAAACATCCTTGTTTTTAAATGTAAATGTAATTTAGTCCCCTATGATTCATCCTGCGCTCTGAAAGGACAAACAGTACCTCTGCTACCGTTCTACCTTCAGCTAATCTGATTTTTTCCTTGTAATGTTTCTAAGTTTTTTACACACATCTACCAGTTGCTCATGCAGCTTTCCATTGATTTCATTCACACGAAGACACAGAGGGTCATAGACGGTTTCACAGATCAGCAGCCTCTGCAGTAGTTTTGTGTAAACAGCTCTCAATGGTCACAAACCCCCCACATTTTAACATAAGGTCTTTAGTGGATGGAAAGTTTTACTCAATACCTTTTGAAATCTGTCACATTTCAGGAAATGCAATTATGAGTGGTCCATGAAGTATTTTTCAAAGGACTGACAATATGTGAAGTTCTATCAACACGACAATTACATATTCTCTTTTATAAAAATTACTATTTTTTGAAGTAGAAGTTTAGAAATCTATTCTATTTTCAGTCTCTGAAAGCAATAATTTAATTTCAAGTGGATTTTGAAATTTATGCTTTTGTAATACAAAGGCATTGTAATGATCTCTTCTTGCTTCTACAATAACAAAGCTGTTGTGAATCACCGTAGTGTGTGCAGATATGGAAATTGATGGGGAAGCCTTCCTTGAATTACAGACTAGATTTGCATCAACTTTATCTGCTGTTTATGATGTTTTAATGTCTTGAAGAATTCTTATCAGTAGCTTACACTGCTATCACCACTGCGTAGTTACTTACTTGAATACCCACAGGACCTAGCAATCCCAAATCCATTAAAGTACTGTCAGAGCCTAATTATGATAAATAAGTTCACTATTCAACTTTCCACTTTCTAAGAATACATGCATTTAACTATATCAAAATAAATGTTCAGGTAATATTCAATTTGAACTTGGGCAACTTTCATATGTTGGTTTTATATGAAATAATCTTATCTTAACAGAAGTGACCACCTCCACAAAGGAATCTGTGATTCCAGATGTTTTTTGCATCTTGATATTTTAGAAGCTTACCACAATAGTTATCTGTTTTGTATATAAGTGCATTTAGGCTGTAACTCTCCTGTGCAACTTGCATTCTAATTTTTCAAAACTGGAAATATTTCATATGTATAACCATTCACTGCATCCCAACAGTAATGTCTGATAATGATCTGAAATGTTTCCAAGACAGGCACTGCACTTTTAAAGCCTAAAATGCCATGCCCAAGTGGCATTCAAGAGGCCAGACAAGTTTCATAATCCATCTTGGGCACTGCTGACTTCCAGTGGAAAGACCTACAACATTTATACAGGCCATATTGTATACTACATTTGAATGATCAAACACTGAAAGCCTACATCAAGAAAAGTTGAAATGCTCAAATTATAAAAACTGTATCAATATGCATCACTCAAACACTAGAAATACACACATGGAAATCCTTTGCTTACTAAAATAACTTAGTTTTGCCTATAAGGTCACTATACCAAGTCATGACAAAGTTTTTGATGGTACACAGGAAAGAATATACAGGGAAATCTCAAACTAAAATTGAAGAAGTTATTCTTTAAGAAGCCATGGTTACTATGAAGTGAATAACAAAACTTCAGGAACCATGTGCAGAGCAAACAGTTACTACAAAGAATAAGAACATGCTAAGGATATATGATGAAACAGCTGTGGTTAGGTGGATACTCAGCTTGAGCTACCAGGTTGAAGAAGGCAGTATTGCCTTTTGTACTCTTGAGAGCTATTTTAGGGACATCTACACAGGGCACTCACCATCTGGGGTCATAGAGATTCACTCAAAAAAAAAGGTTGAGAATAAAGCGTTATAATTAATTAATAAATATGGAAATGTAGATTTCATCTACTGCTACTGTATTAAGTGAACTGAGCATGGCTGTAGGACTGAGTTATTCTTCCCTGCCTTCAGAACTGGTTTCTAAGATGACTGATTTATATATTCAAAAGGATCCTGATTCTTCAGGACTTGTTGGCTTGGGAATGGTACAGAAAGCATGACATCCTCATTACTTAGCTTCCTCCTCACTACTAACATAGATAGATGCACTACATTCAGCTGTCAAGCATTTCAGAAGAATTATTAATTCAGCTTGAACTTAATCTGCTGAATGAAAGTGCTTGAAAAAATGTATTTTAGTTTTAAGAGGGGAGAATAAGTATGACTTGATGTGTCAAAAAGAAAGTCAAGCTGCTAGTCATGCCCTTATGAGGGCACCACTGAAATTCCCCTCTTCAGCAACAGAAATGGACTGTACTCATTTGAAAAGACAATTTGGCTGTGGATCTTCATACTTCTGTTGAAATTCACAAATACAGCAAAACAAGCTGGCGCACAAACCAGTGAGAAATCAAAACGCATTCCAGAATGCAATTCTCAGTATTTTCTATCTGGATTATCACAGAACCACAGAACATCCCAAGTTGGAAGGAACACATATGAAAACAGTGTATCATTTAATTTGGTTATTTGAACTACAGCAGAAAATGACAAAGAAATTATCTCCTTAGAAATACAATTTTATAACCCAAACTACTGAGAAGTTTTGGTTTTGAACAAATAAACTATATCCAATGGCAATTATACACATCATTAATGAAAAGTAGCACTCCAAACGATATAGGTTATTACTTATACTATTAAGATAAAAGCGACCTTATACAAAAAGACATCCTAGAAAGCTTTTTACCTGAAGACTATTTGAGTAATTGCACCCAGAAAGGGTCTGTTGTGTCAGATCATGTTTTCACAGGGAGCTTATCAAACCAGTAAGTATCCACAATATGAGTAAATTTACAATTTGGAAAAGAATTAAAAGATTTCTTATATGACAGAAGTGGATTTTGCTTTGTCACTCTTTTGTAGGTTCTGTATTATCCATGAGCTCCAAGCAGGTGAAAACCTTGGTAAAGGTCAACAGGGTAACAGGCATCTTGTCTGAGGTTTGACTATCACTGCTGGTCTATTAATAGCATAACGTTCTAACAAACACTACATGACATTTTAAATACCGCTTGAATTTTTCATCTCCCATACATCCAATATTGCACTAGTTTATCACAGAGAAAGAGCTGAACATCTTTAATGAATTAAAAATCAGAAAATGCTTCACAAAACCCAAGCTAGGAGAAAGTGCCAGCATCTGAAAACTAGGAAGTCTAAGGAAAAAAATAAATCCTGCCTATACATGCTTTGCTAAAAGTCTCTTGACACAAATAAGAGGATCTGCTCCAACATATGGAGGAGTTGCTATGCCCTTCCGGGGATGGTCTGTAGCTATGCTCACCTCAGGCATGCCAAGGAGAGGTGAAATGTCAAATGCAATTTCAATCATTGGGTGGTTTGGTTGAGGCAGATTAGTTGTACGCAATCATGATAGATAGTTTATCCCAGCCCCAAACTGCCGCTTGGGAAATCTTGCACGCAAACGAACAGAAATTCAGTCATTATTAGTGTCAAGAAGGTACACAGAGGTAGAACTTGGTTGGCAGCCAGGCAAGATGAATCAAGGCGAAAAAGTGACCAATTGCATGTTCAAAATGGAAATTGATAAGGTGCATTGTAGTTTGGAAAGATTTTAAAGACCAGAAAAAGTCATACATTATTAATTATTCTGAGATAAATATTTTAAAAGTCTTTCTCTATAGAGAAATATGATTTTTTAAGTAAATGTAAATTACATGCATAGTATCCTAATTTGAAGCTTTTTTATCCCAGAAGCTTCACTCTGACAGTTCTGAGCAGTTCTTATTATATAAATTCAGATATTTCTGTTTGGTAAAAATATTGAAAATTAAAAACTATCTACCAACATTTTTTTTTAAAAAAAAGTACAAGGAATATTAGTGTAGCTGAATTATTTGTAAGAAAAGCAACCACTGTCAGCCTTCACAGTGGACTACAGTGGTGATATTTATCATGTTTACCTTTCCAAAGGTACCAAAATATTTAATGAACAAAACACTAAAAACCACCTGTGTGAGCAGTCACAACCATTGGTTCTCTAAAAAAATAGCAAAAAATTGCTAAAAGAGAATGTCCTCAAGTTTCATTGCCTGAAGTGATATGCTCTGACAAATCTAACAGCTCTTTCTGTGTCATTCCTAATGCACTTGTCACTCAGTATTATCCATCCTCATTAATGACAATGGGAAAGTTTATCTTGGGAACACGTTTTAAATCATCCACTCTTTACAATGGGACCATGAAATCTCTTACAAAACATGAGGCGGGAACTACGCTGACAACAAAACCCCTTCCTGGCAGCTTTACTCTTAATTCCTGTTCAAGGAGTAATGAGTTTATCATACAACCATACGGAACAATATATTAGATGAAACTCGAAACAAGAATAGCTGGTTTCATTTTTCAAGATACGAAGAAATTTTACAATATTTTTATTAAGCTAAGAACAGGAAATCTTTTAGGATTGCAATTTTGTATGGAACTTTACTCTTTGAGGAAAAAAAAAGTTTGAAAAATATTTATTAAATAGTTTGAATATTCATTAGTTAAACACCTCATATAAACAGTGGCACTTCTTTCAATAAAAAGGAACTCTGACTCTTTCTGGCTTTGTACAAATTCTGCTTTATTTATAAATATTTTTACCAGATGTCCCAACTTCACATATAACAATACTCTAGTTATACCTAATTTTCAATGGTAAATATTCTGTTTTGATTATCACTTCTGAAAACTAGTATTCTTTTTGTCAATGCTTTGCATTGGCAACAGATGGAATGCAACTATACACATTACTTCAGATACTCTAACATAAAACCTGCAACACAAACTGCTTCTCTTTTCGTAATTTCATTTGCAACACTACTGCCAACCCTCCAAGAAACCAGTTAACTTACTTTCTAACACATCTTCCTTACCACACGTTCACCTTTTGTATCAATTCATAAAGTAACAATACAATTTCAAAACACAAATCTGAGAAACAAAAAATACCTAAAACCATATAGATGCTGCAAGAAAACACTGCAAATACACCTCTTGGAGCGAGCACAAACAACTCATCTGAATGCACAGAATAATCCTGAAAGACGCAACTACACACCATAGTGGGGATGAGCAAGGCAGGAGAGCCAAATATAGATGAGACCTTGGCATGCACATAATTTTTATTCCAGACTACACAAAGAAAAAGTGATTCTTATATAAGGATATAAGTAATCCACTGATCACACCCCTTCACTGTAATCCTCCTGCTTTAGAGCCTTACCCTACAAACACAGCAAAAATTTTCCTTTGTAGGTTTAGGGGCGTTTCAGTAACCTGAATCTAATTCTCATGGCTGTTTCAAACACAAAATGTAATTTTCAGACCAAGAAGAAAGCAATACAGATGCAAGTCCATCTCAAAACCATGGCTTTTCCACACTGTTAAGCGTGGTTATGCAAGATCCTAAAGTACCCCATGTTTTCTTAGGAAAGACAGAACACAAACAAGACAGTTCTTCCTTCATTGTTTCCACAGGTCTCAAAATCAAAACAGAAAAACCTGTAATTTTTCAGACTATTGCTCAAGATTTTAGAGAGAGTAGTGATTTGTCTTCTTGCTCTGCAAAAACTCACTTTATAAGAAGAAAAAATAGAAATAATGAGGCTTTTTATTGAACTGATGAGAAATGAAATACATCATTGGTAATTTCTTACCAAAATGTAAAGGAAACATAAAAAGAAATAAACCACAGCTGAAAACCAATAAAATAAAGCAAATATATGCTAATGCCTAGATATTTAAAAGTTGCTACTTTAATACTAAAAACACAAACCTAATGCACTTAGGGATCATAATAATTTAAAAAATGCCTCATTTCTTAAGCCCAGTGTGAACTCCATTTTACTATACAGGTCATCAAAGCATCAAGAATCTCCATTTAGTTACTTACTGGAATATCAGCACACATTCAATATTTATGCTGCCTTTCTCTCTATCCATTTTTAAACAGAATTAAAGGAGTAGCTAAAACTCTGCCAATAAAATGACAGAAAGGCTATTTTTAGTTGAGATGATGTAGACCAAGCACAAATAGCCTATGGCAGTGCTACCATTGTGGATGAGATCTGAGTACAAATATTAGATTTTGTTTTTATTAATTCCTTATTTTAACAGCAACAACAACTACAAATTAGGTACTGCTCATATCCTGTAATAAACACTCATACTAAAAGGAGAACCTTTTTTCCCTATAGAGTAATAGCAAAAGCTCACAGAATTCCTGTCACTTACTCCCTGATAGCAAAAGGCTTGAAAAGGGCATTTGAGGCAGCATAGGAAAAGTGTAGTCCTCCCAAAATTAGAAAGCCTTATATCAAAAGGTGACCAGTACGGATTTAGAAGTATTACCTCAGGGGCTTTAGATTGCAGACCTGAGACATAACTGTCTTAAGAGACTACTGCTTTTATTGATCAAGCAACACATTACTTAATCTCTAGTAAATCAATGAGAGATGCAACTGATGGATAAGATCACATAATAAAGTGCTGAATATAAAATGTTGCTCAGTTAGTAACCTGTGGCAGCTGAAGTGACTGAGGGAGATATTTATTCTATACCTCACACAAGATGGGTACAAGCTGTGTATGGGTAAACTTTCTTTAGTCCTGAGAATGCAGTTTCACTGTTCCCTACTTGGTTCCTATTATCAGTCTTCAAGTGAGCAACTAACAACTCAGGATACCTACATCCTTAAGACAAAAAAAATAACAAAGACCTTCTTTTGTTTAATTTTGACCACTCGAATAACAAAAAGTGGTGAATATTGTATTAAATCACCAAATTCTGCCTATACACAGGTAAATACAAATTCAGTCTGCACATAAAAGTAATTTAAATCAAGGAACACCAGGGAGGCTCAGTGCACAAGCAAAACTTTCCCACTTGCCCATCTCACAAATAAGAGAAAGTAAGGGTGCAAGTCCAAAAACGATACTGGAACACTGTAATCCTTATTGAGAACAGTGGAATGCGACCATTGTTAAAGCTTTTCTGCCCCTCCCAGACCCTGAGCCCATCTGCCAACCCCCAGTTCCAAACTCCTCCAGTTGGAGAGTCTGAAGTCAACGCAGTGACAAGATTAGTCATTGCATAGCTGTTATTATCCAACCATGTAAAATGTTTTGCTTACAAATACAGCATTGAGGTTCAAACTCTGGATGTATCACAGAGACTTCAGAAGACCCCTCAAGACTTATGGCCCACCTCAAATGCTCCTATGCAAGTCACACAAAGCTTATCAATTTCAGAACAAGTGAACAAGCAAAGATTACTAAAGATCTTAAGAATTTCAATATTAAGCAATTGGGTTATTTTAAGAATAGCAAGTACTATTTCAGATGCAAGGTAAAATTGGTTTCTCTTCCACAGCAATACTCACATCTTCTCACAGTTTTGTTTTCTGCTTTTACCCTAAACATGACTCAATCACATCACTAATGGTTTCATATAAAAAAAAATTAAGATCATTTGTTAACTGTTTTGTAAACACATGAATTCTATGAATATCAGAGTGAAAAAGCCTTCACTAATTTCTGTTGTAAGTGGCAGGGTAGAATAAAATGAAGAGTCCATCAAGAGTATTCTAATAAGTGAAAAACCACAGATTTCCCAAATGTTGAATATCTGAAAAGAGGAATTTAAAGGGGATTACTTTTAGTGAGCACTACTAGCTGTTCTCTGAAAGTCAAGCAGTCTATGACAGGTATAAGTTGGCACATAGATTAATTTTATTTTATTATTCATTATTGCTCGCTTTCTTCAGAGGGAAGGGATGAGGAAAGATGGAGCTGAACTGTTACCTTGTGATGCCATTCAAATTCAAGCTATTATTTTGAAGGGAGTTAATATTACGTTAATGTTAAGCTCTCCATAAAAATTATCTTTAAATGCAATAAATGATATTTTTCTTTCTGAAGCTAGGCTCACATGTTATTTCAAAATCTGTTGGGTTTTAACATGCAAAGACAATTTAAAAATTGCATCATGCATTCATCAAAAAACTGTAAGTAATAATACCAAGGAAAAGCAAATTCTAAAAAAATATTAATCATGCAACTAAGACAACTATGAGAAAGAGGGCAATAAAATGGCAGGACCAAAATATAAGTTTATTTATGCCTTAGGCACAGGAGTCCTCAGCCATTTTGCTTCTGACAATCTACTTTATGCACACTCTTCTTGGCTAGGAATATAAAGATAAAATGTACTCCGGAATTCAGTCACAAATAATACCCCATAATTTGGCCAAAGAAGAAAGAAGTTTTTTTTTTCTTCACCTAAAGTAGTTCATAGCCTATGTGTGTTTTTTTCTCTCGTCTCTTTTTGGCACTTCTGTTAAGTCTTTTCAACTAGGAACAACAAAAATACTTTGCCCTCCATAAATATAAAATCAAATAAATGTTCCTGTATCATAAAAGTTTACTAAAGGGTAACATTGTTAGTGGATCAGTAAAATAAACAGAACAGCAAAATGGTACAGAATATTTTTGTAGAGATGAAAAATTTAAAGAAACCATAAATTCATGGTTTCCTTACAGTCAGGGGTTCATCCAAAATCACCATTATTTTCCTAAGACTGGAAATGTTAAGCATGAATCTTGAATTTGCAAAATTGCAAGAAAATAATTGGGAATAAGCATACAATGTCATAGCAAAGATGTGGCAAAGTTGCCGTTTCCCTACAAAATGAATTTTAAATCCTTTTGATTGAGCTACCTTACAGTTTCATATTTTAAAGAGTACTTTGAATCACGTTCTACACAAAGATCGATAACCAAAAGCATAACAAAAAGGTACTACAATGAGAAGACCCAAATGGATGCCCATCTTCCATGCGGGATGGCAAAGCCATTCTGTTTTCAGCAAGCTCCCTGAACTCCTATGTCACTGCACTTCAACAAGGTTCATGAACAATACAGACCTGTCCTTGAGGAAATACAGTCCTCACAGACAAAGTTTTTCAATTGTTATCAATGAGCATTTTTTTGAGAGATCTCTTCAGCCTAGTTGTCTTTCAATGCTAAGAAAGTGGGAATATGCACATTGACTAATTTATTTGTCTGGAAAATGCAAGATAAGTTGACCCAATTATTTACTGACTGAACAAGGCCAATCCATTTCATGCTGCAGCACTGACCCTTAACACAGATCTTGTGAATGAACAGCCCATTACAATATGTACATGTGACCTTTAATTGCATTAATGGCTTTGTTGTGTGTTCTTCCATTGCGACAACACAATTATGGTATGAATATTTCCAAACAACATAATTATTTGTTTACATAAAAGTATATATCAGTTGTGTTTATTGAGAAGGAACTGCAAATGCACTGCATTATGAGCCACAAAGTTTTAAAAAAAATTAATGGAGCCCACATGTTATACTTGTATAATATCAAATTATCCATAAACCAAAATTAAACATAAAATAAATTTCAGGATATTACAAATCTTCATATGCAATCTAAAAGTATTCATCCTGTATTTATCTTCAAAACATCATTCAGTATAACCCAATAAGAAAATGCTATTTTCAAATTAAATTCTTCCACATATTCACAAGATATACATGTTCTGAAACTCCATACACTGCATAAAATGTATTACTTGATTAGCATTCACAGAGTTTTTTCTTTTTAAATAGGAGCACTCCAAGTATTTTTTTACCTTAAGTTATTATAATTTTAAGATATCTCCCAAAACTTTATCTAAATTGTACTGTCAGAATTTTAAACACGTTTATTTGTTCAAAATTGTTTGAAAGAATGTAATGCATTTTTGACAGGCAGTCTTTTACAATATTGAAATCAAATCCTTGATTTCATCAAACCCTTCATATTCTTCACCTTATTCCTGGAAGGCTCATGCCAAAATGATTTAGTTTGATTTTCTTTAACAATGGTGGGTTGGCATGACAGCATCTGACAAAACAATTCAGTGAAGTACACCATACCAGGTAAAGAGAACCTGAACTGGCTACTAGATGAAATAATGCATAATAGAGCTTGGAATTAGGGCAGAATTAGTTTTGCAGGAGAATCTTTTTGAAGCATTGTTAATTTAAATTAAGAAAATGTTATGGTGTTATAATCATTATCTTTTGATCTATGTTTAAATAAGACTGTGGTAACATCTTTATTAATTTCATATGGAAAATGAATAGGAAAAATCAATGGAGCAGGGATTTGACTGGAATAAATTTCAGCTGAATTTTTTTACCTCTCTCTAACAGAAAGTTTAGTTTTATACACAGAAGTCCCTGCATTTGAGACCCTGAGCCAAAGTGGAGAATCCAGAACTAGAGTTAGCCAGTAAGATGCTATCTGCTCAAGGCAGGCTGAGGAGAAAGAACAGCCCTCAAAGTACTTATGCTCTCAAATACATGGGAAGCAGAGGCCCTGAAGATTTTGTTACATTAGGAAATGAAAGAAATATACTTTCTGTAACACTTCAGAGAAACTGTCTCACCTTTGAACCAGGAATAAAGTTCTAACTATGCTCCAGGCACCAGGCAGCCAAGCAGCTACCAAACGTGTGGCTTAGTAAAAAGTTCCATTCTGAGGCTGAAAAACCCTAACACAGGGTCTAGTCTTATCACCATTGCATGATCTTAAAATGCAGTGCTGCTTTTATAGATATATCCTTGCAGTATCGCAACATATTGTTTAGCATGTTTAAGTTTGGTGTTACATTGTGTGAGCTTTATCTCAGCAAGTAAGAATTCAATTCCATGCCTTACTGATGCTACAGAACTACAACTTGAGTTAAATTTCTAGTACACCTAATAGCCTTCTGTCAGCTCTCAGGTTCATGGATTCTTTTTCTTAAAATGTTGCCTAAACCAGTTCATTAATACAAATGTGTTAGTTTATTAACAAAATTACTTAACTTTCTAAACATTAGTGAAATATAGTCATGATTAGAGTGAGTCATTAATGAAGGCTGCTTCAAATAAATGTTCTTGGAAGAAGTTCATAAGAAGTGATGCTGTTAGAGGTACAGTGGCCACTACTACTTCTCACAAATACATATATAAGTACAGCATATACATTTGTTTTAAATATATGCTGATCCCACAGGTATTTGAGAACAGGCTGATTTGTAACTCCAGAAGAAACAGCTCATGAATAAAGATAAACTATTATGTCTGTACCTGTTCTTGATGCATTTAATGAACAATTACATGTTTCCAGGAGCCCAGTTCTGATGTTCAGGGATGTCACCAGCTCCTTAGTCAATTGGGACCAGTATCACAATGAAGTGCAGCAGACATCAGTTCTGACTTGGGCTTACCCACCTGCTTTGGTAAATAATCTATAGCAGTGGCTAACTGAACTTCTCCTTTGCAAATAAGAAGTTTACCACCATATAAACTAGATAACATAATCAATAAAAAGGGAGAGAATGAAAAAAATAGAAAAACAGAGATTTCAGATGAAAGATGTAGCTACTTAAGACCTATTTCCAAGTTTTAAATGCCAAATTCACAATCTAAAGAGAGGAGTTTTAAGTCTTTTTCTAAATGCTAGTTCTGGACAGCATGTATGTAAATATGTTGAGTCACAATTAAATCTGTTATTTTGGCTATTTTTAATTTTCTTACAGTGCTTCATCTAGGTGTGATCTGATCTAGGTGCTCCAGCTCTGGCAGGGGGATTGGACTAGATGATCTTTTGAGGTCACTTTCAATCCTTGATATTCTGTGATTCTGTGTGATTCATTGACAGACGAACAAAGGACAATATTTTAGTTCCTTTTGAATCATACACTTATTTTCAGTTCTGGATTGACTCAATTGCTGGTTTCTGTGATTATGTTTCCTTTCAAAGACACAAATTTTCACTCTGGTGATAACCGTTAGGAGAAATGCACTTCAGAGAACCACATTGTTTCTGCCTGCCATGGGGAAACCAGCAGCTTTCCTCCAACAGGCCTCCTGTAATTCCGACCCTCTCCTCCTCCTCCTTTTAGGAAACATCTCTCAGAAAAGAATCACCTCAACTTACACATTTAGCTCCAGAAACTTATTTGTTGCTGTGTGGCAATTCTTCATATATCATATGACATTTGGCTTCAAACTGAACTGTCCTATAAAGTCTTTTAGACTGATTTTCACAGGAGTTATAGCCATTAAAGAGAAAGTACTCTTGTGTATTGATCAAAATTTTTAAAATTTCACAATTATTTGTTAGACAAACTATATTATATAACTGGTAGGAAAAAGCTTTATTCTCTGTAGTAGTAATAATTGACCCAAAGACTTAAAATATCATCAGTAAAACAAAACAAGGGAATAAAAAAACCTCAGACGTCCCTATTTTCAAAAATTTATCTGAATTTTTCCAAAGTCGCAACTATAAATACATAATTTCTGTGGTTTATGTTGACCAGACAGTAGCAAAGGGAGTTAATCAAATATGAATCTTCTCCAACTGTCTTGTCAACACAGGTAATGATGTCCTGCCAGCCAAACTCTGAGGGAACATGTGAAACAAATACAAAAGTAAACAGGCCTTAAGCTGCCCAAGGGAAAGTCAGCAAGATGGCAATTTCAATCATTTGGAATAATACTAAAGCAGCCTTAGGCTCTTCTCAGAATGGAAACATGTCACTGTTACCGCAATATTTCAACAAATCAGACTGCAAAAGAAAGGAACACTTATGTAATCGCGGATGTGGAACAGTGCTTTACTCAATGGTGAGGTGGAAAATAATTAAGAGGAAATTCTCTTTTTGCAAATCATTGCAAATTTACCCAAATAACAAAGACAAACAATATTTCCTTAGAAATTCTGAGGAATGAAAAAATCAAATTCAGGCATGGATTCCTTTAGTTTTGACACAGGGGACTTTGGAACAACAAAGAGGAAATTCTATCAAATGGAACTATGAACACAGTGTACAAAATTTATCATGTGTTGATAAATATTACATTCAGAGCTACAAACAAAGCAAGAAGGACTTCAGGGGCAATTCTGCTGAAAAGCTTCACTAAAATGAATGGATTGTCATATCATTTAACTAAGAAATCAAAAAATATTTCAAATATTTGGAGAACTTACCTAATCAGTAAACTTTCAGTATGTGTCTAGTCATGTAGCCATCTTTTAGTCAATCATCAGAAAATCAAAGGCAAATTGGCATGACTCAACCCAAACTTTAATACCGCATGATTGTGTCGTGTAAGCTTGTTTTGTGCGAGGGCTGCTGTGGTTTTAGCTGAGAGATTAACGACCGGACCTAAGCTGGCCTCCAAACCTTGCCCTGCTGATGCCTCAAGCCCTTTGAAGTCTGACCATCATACCTGGCAAAACAACAGTGGGAACTAGGCTGGTGTCAGATCTAATCAAGTTTCCTGCCTCAGCATAGCTAACTATGGGGTACACTAATTGGCCCAATTGCGGATTATACCTTTTGCTACAGATTCAAGACAATAATTTAGTCAAATGATGGTTTTTATCTCCTTCTAATTAAGATTCCAAAGTAGGAAGAAATAGGATTAGACAGGCTAACTTCAAATGGTGTCCTTTAAAGTGGCATGCACATAGGATAGTTCTTTGATAATATTGCTTATAATAATATATTGCTAGTAACTAATGTGTGAAAATTTGGGAAAGCTTTGATACAGCTACTGCACCTTTTACCGTAATCACATAAGTTTTCCTGAAAAGGGTCAACCTCAGAATTTACAAATGGAAAATGGATACTCATAAATATTCATTTAAAAGTTTAATTTTTAATTTAAAAACACCCTTCTGAATACATTTCAGTTAAGCCTCTTTTGAGAAAGAAGACACGAGAAAAACTGAAACAGTTAAATGATTCTGCAGACTACAAACAGGCGGAGTCCATCCCACAGAACTGCAATCTAACAAAATGGATTTGACATTTAAGGTTTTTTTTTTACTGATGAAGGCCAAACCATAAAGAGTTATTTAACTGGTGAGCAATCCAGAGCTGAGAAAATCCATGTCCCATGCTCTCACTTTAAACTGTAAAAAAATAATGGTCTAGAGATGAAACCCCTTTTTGGAGAAATTTTGCCATAAATCACAGATTGTGCATTTCTAACTTTCCTCATGCAGTTTGATTTCAATGGGGCATTGCAAGCAGAGGTTAATATTTTTTATCCTAAATTGTGTATAAAATTAAGGAGAAACACTGTAACAGACTCAAAATACATTTTCATTTCCTAATTAAGTCACATACTAAAGAAGACATAAGCTTAGCTGCACTTTGTATAAAGCAGACTGCTGCTTTTATTACATACTGTAGTGCTTCATGTTTTTACCCCTAGAACCAAACCTAACTGCTAACTCATCACATTCTAACTGCAGAAAACCATTTCAGAAGACTGTATTCACATTCCTTCTTAATTCAATTTTCCCTTGCTCTCATTTTCTTATTGACTTCATCGCTCTAGTCATCCTAGCTGCAGTCTGCTTTCCGTAATAGTATGAGGAAGAAAAACATATGTACTACGGATTAGTGGTACAGGAGGATCACAGTAGGACAGGGCCAGTTTGTGTCAGTTCAGCTTATAGAAAACATATCTCGAACAAAACCTGAAGTTACTCAAAAGGGGCTGCAGCTGAGCAATGAAGGGAGAAATTATAGAAGTGGGCCATCTACGCATGTCTGGGGCAACAAGTTGTTTCAAAATTTCCACTACACCACTGTTTCCAACACTTCTGCCCCATAGCTAATTCAGTTCTTTTTATAGAACCTCTTGAAAAGAAGTAGCAATTTTTTCCTCCCAAATTATATAACAAATTAGAATCCCAAATACACCTGATAGAAAAGATTTACATTGTGAGTCAGGATTCTTAGTGAAGAAAAAAACCTACAAATATTCTGATTCATAGCTATAATAACTGAGAATTTACTACACTGTGAAATGAGCATGCATGCTTCTCTGCAATTCTGAAAGCAGTAGGAACATTTGCATTTAAAAACCAAACTTATGTACTCCTTGAAAGCAGTTGTTAAAATGGTTTAATACTTCACAATGCCTGGTTTGACTAACCACATTCCCTGGAAAGTGAGAAACATTATAAAGAAACGTCTTTGGGAAAAAAGCCCTCCTTCACATATTTGCCTTTAAGTGGCTTCTGAAGAGGATACCTCTAGTTGAGAAACTTCTAGCACTCATGCAGAGATGACCCGCATGAAGAACTGGCTGCCTGATTAACTATTAACTACTCTCAATAGGATTAGATAATTAAAGACATTGATGACCATTAATTAGGAGGAGGGCACCTTAATTTGTCACTTGATAGGGCCTTTTCAATGATTTATAGGTTAGGGCTACTTGCAATTGTGAAGGGGGGGTGAACAGTGAAGAGAGAGAACCCTTAAGTTACCTTATCAAGTGGCCAGCTAAAAAGGGCAGAGGGTCAAATAAGGGCCAAAGTGGTCACTTAAGGGTGAAGTCCCAAACACCAAAGCAGTGCCAAGCCACATTGGCCATAATTTGGTGATGGAGTAAAAAATATGCTAATTTATTGGTGGCAATTCTCTCTTTTTATGGTTTCAAGCAGTTAAGACAAGTGGCCTGTTTAAGAGCTTTTCATTTGAAAAGAGATTAAATAAAATGGTTTGTCAGGGATGCTTGGCTGTTTTATGTCTTTGTTAAAAAAAAATAAATTTGCCCACACTGTACCAATGACTAACACATCCCCCCAAAAGCCATCTTCCATCTCTAAGCATTACTTGGTTAATAAATACATCAGCTCTAATTGCTTAATAGTGCTATGTTCATTTGCTCTTTAGCAAGATTAAAATGAAATACATCTTTTGTATTACTGCCTTCTATCAGGACTGTCTGCATAAAGGTCACAGAAAAAAGTTTAAATTTAGTAGGAAATTTACTTAAGGACATTAGTGTAAATGATACTGTGTTTAAAATGACAGAAAAGAGCGAAAGGTGATTTCAGTAATGCAAAGAAAATGGTTTCTGAATACTGATAAGGACACTTATCCCTCATACCACACACAATTTTAGGCAGCATTATACATTAAAATCCTTCTACTGGGGTAATAACATGTAGCTACTTTCCCACCCACTAACACAAGTAAGAGCAAGTCATTAACATTTAATTAAATATGCTCCTGACATCCTTAGAAACATGTCATGCTTTGCTATTGAAGGTTGTGGCCTACTTTCTATGTACATTTTAAACCAAAATAAACTATTTATAACAGACCGGTTTAGAGCAGCAAACGAGACATTTTTAATTAGAAGGCATATTACAGTATTTTATAGAAACATTCAAGACAGCAAAACCAGGATGAAACGAATTTACAACATCTGATGCATATTTTATGTATTTCACAAAACGAAACATAAGAGATGGGATTAGCTCCACCTTTTGGGTTCTAAATAGTGAAACAAAACTGTTCCGCTTACCTCGATGGTGAACAGCTTCCTTTTTAATCTAAAAGCGAGGTCCTTCGTGTCTGACACATCACAGATCAAGCTATTAAGCCGAGGAATCTGATGTACATGAACCAAACCTTGTGGAAAGAAAGAGCAAGAGGGGAAAAAAATTAAGAAAACGCTGTCATCCAGAAGCTTAAATTAGAGTCTTACGGCAGAATTCTGTATATTTACACACACTCATCCTCCCCTTTTTAAACTAGAGCTTACTACCAGGAGCAATGAAGCAAACGGTGTGATTATACTCAAGTAATCAAGCAGAATAAGATAAACAGAAATCCTTGTGTGTGGAAAACTAATTGCACTTTGGTACAGAAGTACAGATGTAAAGAGGGATCTTAGTACTTGTCAAAACTACAGCCGGTTTGTCTGTGATTTTCTCTTGTATTTACAGTAAGCAAATATGGCTATCACCTTGCATGCTGCCCACGGCACCACTGAGTGATCTTTATTTTATTAAATGCACCAGTAAGCAGCCAGCAAAACAAGGCTCATGGGTTACTGATAACCATTGAACCTCTAATGAGAAGTCCTTCATTCTGTGCCCTTAAAATGGCTTCAAAAAAGTTTCTGGGAAATACCAGTTTAAACCGTGGTTTATGATAAATTTTAACCCCTCTGCCACCTTAGGAGAAATACATTTTCCTCATGGGGGAGGCTTCTCCAGCAGCTCAGATGTTTTCAACAGCACTAGGTGTACTGCAAGCTCTGCATTCTGTCAGCTGCAACTCAAGCTGATTTTTTATGACAAGGACGCTGGATGGTTTTTGTGCAGCCTAATATAGTCTCTGAAGAACCTAAGGGCAATTTCCTCCATCTGAAAACCAGGAAAAAATTCTACAGGGCTTCTCAATTACTGGCCTATATTTGCTATTCATAAAGGCAGCATCTAAATGGAAATACACAACGCTTAGGAAAGACATCTCCCTTGTAAATGGCAACCGTGAGAAAACCCCCAAACACTAAAACCCTAATTTAAAATAAGGCAAGGATTTTTTCAGAGTTTTATTTATTTTTACATAAGGAACAATAACGGAAGAAAATTTCCTAAAATTGAAACTCTTTAAAAAGCACAATATTTACGGTTACTAACTGCAAAAATTGTCATTTATAATAGAAAAATATTTCTACACTTTGAAATCTTGTGTCCCTGCTGCGAGCTCAGTAACATGTGGGAATTATTTGTTTTGCTTTTGAGTTCAAAATACAATAATTGTATATAGGAACAGGAAGTATAACAGGATTGGTTATATACAGTATTCTAAAAAATAAATTAAGGATTAGCTATATAATTCTATTATTTTCTGGACTTTTCAAACACTTAAATTTGCAGGCAGCTTAATAAAATTATTAATACAGCATTCATTAAATAATGTGCCATCATCTGCATCAATTAAACCACCTTAAAACATATTGTAAAGCAAAAAGTACTTACAAAGTTAAACTCGTTAAAAATACCTATTTTTAGAATGTTACACTAAGCTGTATATATTGGCATATAATTTTCATTAATTAGTACCAAAAATTATTTAGCATAAATTTTTACAGGGAATCATGAAATAACTGCTAAAACACACATTGTCTTAAAGGATTTCTTCTGTACTGGGAAAAGGAGTATCAAATTGACAGAATTATGTTAGCATAAACAAATGCCACATCATGATCGTACAGTTGGAAAAATAATTAGGCAAATTATTCCAGCTTTTGTTCACGGTTTCTTTTTCATTCACCTTTTTTTCAGATAATGAAATGTGCACTATTTTCAGAGTCAAGAGGATTTTTCTCTGATTTATTAATTACAGCCTGCATACACACAGTGGTGTCTTTGCTTCTTTTTCTATATATTCTGCTGTGGAAAATACTGTCACATTCTCCAGTGTTTACAGCAGGTTTTGGATAAGCAGTTCACTTCCATCTAAAGGTTTCCACGGAACGACAGAAGAATCACAATAATAATATATATAACTTATGCATACTCAGACCACTACTCTGGATTAGCTAGAACTGTTATTTACTGCTCTGGCTATGCATAACTTTAATATTTAAAAATGTAAATATTCTTCTGCAGCAACCAACACATTACTTGGGAAACAAAATGCAACACTATTACAGGTTAAGAAGACAAATCACTTGAAAGGCTTGATAACTTTTTACTCAGATTATTTTCATATTTTACATACCACATATATCCACCTTAATTTTTAAAATGTGTATGTGTTGTAGCTTCAAGCTGAAAACCTATTATTTTTTAGATCCAGCACATCATTGAGCAGTTTATTCACCTTAATATATGTTTTTCCATGTTCTCTATTTAAAACTTGGCAGATCAAAAGTATTGATTTCATGGCAAGTTCAGCTTGCTGGTCAGATGATTGCCAAGCTTCCTCTGCATGTGAATTCCCCAAAGCCTGCCTGTTGAGATGTACATCTGATTGAGCCATGCTTTGGTAATACAGCTTGACAACATGCAAGGAGTTGCCATGTTTCCTTTGCAGCCTTAATGCACTTTACTGAAAATTTTTCCAACTCCAGACTGGTTAGCAAGGAGAAACATTTAAGAGGTATATTCTAAAATGGAACCAAACAGTTCAGATAGCAGATACCCAATTGGAGGGTAAGCCACTAAGTGCCCCAAAAACACTCAGGGCAGACTTCTTGCATTGCTAAAGATGGAACTTACCGTGGTAATCCTTGTATAATGGATTGGTTTCTCTCTCAGAGCCAATAAATGATTCAAGGCCAACTACCGTATCTGACAAGTTTGTTACACGTTCCATAATTGCTTTATTCTGTAAGACATGGAAACAAAATACACATCCTATGTGATGAAAAAGGTAATTAATGTTCCCAGAGTAAGCCTTGTTCTTCTCAGTGACAAACTGTGGGGAAAAATAGGTCATCAATACTTAGAAATTACATTACATGGCTTTTTTCTATGAAAAAAAAAGAAGACATGAAATTTCTGCATAAAGGAAATCTACATTAGACAAGCACAAACCATGAAGGGTTTATAACGCAGCACTAAATTCTTATTTTCCTAAATCTTCAGACCAAAAACATTTGCTGACATCAGAGACATATCTACAAGCACCTCCCATTGATCTCTACCACAGGCCAGATGCCCAACTTCTACTTGCGTTCTGAAAACCTTGGGTTTTTATACACTTAAGCACATATTCTCTAATATTTTGAGCGGGTACAACCCACACAATTTTTCATTTCAGCCAAACAACACAGAAAGACCAAAGTGTTTCCTCCAGTATTTTACTTTCTAATACTTCTCCTCTACATAACATGCAAATCTAAAGGTAAAAAGCTGCATTACCATTTCTCAATATATTTGTGACTTATAAGTGATGCCCTATGTCTTGTGCAACAGCAACTGTCATGTGTCTTAAATAAGCTGTTGTCTGCATAGTTTTTTTTAGTTTTTTATAGCAGAAAGCATCATTCAAAGGTCAAAAAAGAGATCTTCATGGGTAAACCAGGACAAAATGTTCTTAAATGCTATGATGATGTAAGTATTTCCTGATCAAAAAAAGAGAAAAATTTGTACCAAAAAGCTCAGTAGTTAAAGCTGCATGGAGAGCTGGTATACTTTGTTCTTTGTGGCAATAGCCCCTATTCTCACCATACCTTCAGGTGTATCAAGACCAACCACCTCAAAATACTCACTCTGCATATGAAAAATTAGCTTTGTAGATCCAAGTTATAGTTTTGTATTTTTTAAGTGTAAAACACTTTGTACATTCTGCACTTCTTTCATAAAGCATATGACTGACATTTACTATGAAAGGCCAATTTAAATACCAGTTAACTATCTGATAACAATTTACAAAGTAATTAGGAGCAGATAAGGGTTATGTGAGAAAAGTCAATGCATTGTACTGACACACAGGTTAATTAAAATAGTGATCAATATACCAGTTGTTTTCATGAACCCACACAGTGGATTTCCCAGCCACAGACTACCCTACAAAGGAGATGTCAAAATTGAACATTTCCTACTCCCATCAAAGAATTATGTAAATACTGGTTTTTTGATTGCTATAAAAAGTATCTTCTGGTCTGCCCTGTACAGCCCAATCTGCTCAAGCTACAAGGCCCATGGTACCTTTACACCCCCTCCCTCCCCCACCTTATGGGCCAGATGGCATTAAATCCTGGGGACTGGTCTCCTTTCAAAGCCGCTACTTGTGCACAGGCCAAAAATATGTATCCCAGTGGAATCAGGGAACTTCAGTTTTACCTATAATGTCAGCTGATACAAATGATAACTATAAAGTAGTGTTTGATGGATAATGATAAAACAGAATTTCCTTTCTGAGGAATAACATAAGTGATCTGAAGCCTACTCATCAGTCCCTAAACTTTTACTATATCTACTTCTGAAATATTAAGGCTGACTTGAAAATTATTTCCTCCTTTAAGAAGAGAGAGAATACTGGATTTTAATGAAAACTTCTGGTCACATTATTCTATAGGGGAAATCACTTAAAGATGGCATAAATATAAATCTGAAGTAGTCAGGGACATCTATAAATCCATAGACAGACCACATACTACGATATTTTGCCAGTTCTGCAGCAGGCTGCTGGATGTTTTTTGTTTAACTAAGAAACACAAAATTGTTACAAAAATAAATAAATGCTAAATTCTACTATTTGAAAAAACAGTTTGCTGACCAGTACCATTTTTGCTTGCTAGATTGAGAACAATAGGTTACAAAAACTTGTCATTAAGAGTCCTGCAAATCATTGAACACCATTCTTCCTGTTTGACCTCTTCTTCTGCACAGGTTTACTTTCTTAAACTGTGGTCTGTTTGCTCATGTTGACTTTGGTTTTGTTTTAAATTGTGTCAAAATATTCTCCTGGCTTAATGCAGTGTATCTTGGGAAATATTTTGCACAGCGGATCGCCACACCAAACAGACATTTGCTTATGTGGCATTGTTGCCATAGATCAGTATCTATCTTGTATTTTCTAGTTTGCAGTGTTCAGCACATTAATGCCCAATCAAAGCTGACGTCAGCACAGTGATGGTTGTGATGTATGGCATACTGACATAAACACACAAATCATGTTGCCCCATCTGGGCTTGAAAATTTAACAGAGCTCCAGATCTTCCTCCAGCCCCATACAAATCTACCTCCTGCTTCTGGCATAAACTTGGCAGCTCTGGAGGTGAGCCAGGACATGGTTAGGAGGCAAGCCAGGAATGGGGAGATTGAGGGAAAGAGTTTGCTGGCAGGCAGAAGAGGTATTGTTTTAAATTACACTAAAATTTTTTTTAAAAACCCCAACCATATCCTGGAAAGTTTTCACTCTCACTAGAGGAACCACAGTTTTTCTAAATTAGTTAGTTCAGCCAAAATACAATTATTCTAACAACATGGTAGCAACCCTGTTGTGCAGGCTGGGCTGGGCTGGGCATCCATTCTATATCTTACTTTGTACTTACTCTTTCAGACAGACATTTTCTTCTAAGTGCAAACTTGCAGTATTTGTCCTCAAACAAAGTGTACTTAAAAAATAATGTCTCAAGAAAATCCAGGTAGGTAGTTGGATATGTAAATGGCAACTATATGTATGCTTTTAAGCAGCTTTTGGGAAGGGCAATTATGGAAAAAGATTGCTTTGTCCTACTAATTAATTTGCAGAACCTACATAGCTTTGAGTAATTCTTTCGAGCATTTAAAAATGCTTATCTACAAATAAACCAGTTCAAAATGTACCATCTTCTGTATCTGAATATAAAGTAAGGTATTGTATCAACAGAAAAACATGTATGTATAAACTTACATACTGAAATTAATACCATGTGTTTCTATTGGACTGAGTTAATGTACCACAATTTTATCATTACTACTATTAATCAAATAAATTTTGGTTCACCTGGATTCCTCATTTGGAAAAAAATCTGTCTTTTCTACTCAGGTCTTATTTCTAGTTCTCCTCTGATTTCCTGTCAAACAGTCAGAGACACGTCCTCCCATTTTTATTTTGTTTGTTTCTGAAGAAATTAAAAACCTCACAAAATTTAAGCCATAAAAATATTTATATTCACAGTTCTTGTGCTGCATTAAGAAAAGACAAGTTAAAGAATGGAAAATTTACCTAGAGTAACTTTAACTTTTCTACATGGTACATATAAACATTCTCAAAATTTAAAAGGAAAGTAAGAGAATCATGTTAAAGTTCTACAAGAACATCCAACTAGTGCCTATATAAATTCATTAAGCTCCTGAATCACATGAGCTTCATATATTTGCATTTTTATTCTAATCAATAAACAAAATTTTAATACTGTTTTATATATTAAATTGAAAAGAAAGTCTTTTACGACTGTCTCTTTTCAAAGCTACATTAGGCCTGTATTTTGATAGAGGGCTCTATTTTTAATTTCTATACTTTGCATTCTGGTAATTGAATAATAATTTTACTTTAAAAAATTTAATTCAGAGTTAGTCCATTGGATAATATAAAAGGTTCCTATACCTATAAAATTACCTCGAAACAACTGTTAGCATTTGGACTAAACCCACTTTAAATGGTGAGTTGTATATATTTCATACAACAGCAAAAATTAAAGATGAATTCAGATATTTCCCCTAAGTCTAGGTCAAAGTGTAATTGTAGGCAACAATTTCTGTTGTTACCAACAGGCAAATCCAGTGATCCTGACACTTCATTTGAAAGCAGATTTCAAGAAAAAACAGCAAGCAAGCAAGTTCATACAAAGTAATAAGAACATTATGAACTTAAAGCAAATTTTTTGCACCTTTCTTTGTTTCTGTTATATTACTGGATGAATATTCAATAGATGAAATAATTCTTGATATGGTAGTGACTTCACTGTACACAAATATTTACCAGTTGTCATTACTACTTAATCTCCAAATGATTTTAAATTAAAGAGATAAATTATTAATATTAAGAAACATGATTTAATTATTTATCACCATTTGTTAATAATTACTGTTCAGAAAACCACAGAATTAACTATACATTTTATTTTGGTGAAGTAAGTTAGGTAATAGGCCCCTGTAGTGTTTTATAGAGAGATACAGTTTGTGATTTCTTTAATTATTCACAAATCCTGAAAATAAAAGATTAATAACTGCTCTGCCAGAAAGTGTTATATCAGTAATTAACAAAGACTCTGAAGTATAAAATTCTATACTTATTCTGACTCCAAATTGATTAGCACTGTTCTCAGTGCTTGGACACAGCAACTTTGAATTTTGACCCAAAAATGAATGTATACTCAAAGCACTGGAAGATAAGCAGCAGTACATAAACAAATTTTGACATGTAGAAATTTGTATCAATGTCACAAGAAAACTGAGTACAAGCTTGATGTCTTTTCCGGGAGACAGATGTTCTAGAAACATACTTCAAGGATTTTCCTCAAACCACAATGCCTTCAGTGATGAGAAATCCACATTTTGGGTTTCTGACTCATCAGGCAACTTTTTACCTTTGAAGAACCTGAACTGACTATGACAGAACCTAAGTGTAAACATCATTCAGGGGGCTAGATCTAGTATATATGGTTTCTTAAAAACTCAAAACATTTGAGCTATGTTTTCCTTGTTTTACATCTAAACCAGTCATTTTTTTATTACCAAATATATCAGATAAAGGTGGATGACATAGCATTCAATTAAAAAATTCTGGATAAATTTTCAGAAAAAATAATCATCCAAGAAATAAAAACTAAATTTCATACTAGAGAAAATATATTTGAATGTTCACTGAAGATGGATGGCCTGGACTTGTTAATAACTTCAGCTATAAAAATCTCTAATGCTAGCAAACCTTGGCATCCTACAAAATAAAATGTATGATTGTCATATAATTCCAGGGATGAACTGATTTGCAACTGTGAAATCAATGATGACTCAATACAGATATAAGAAGCAAGTCAATAACAGTTGCTGCTGAGGCCTACAAAACCAAAAGTACAAACAAAGACAATGTAGTTTAAATCAAACTTTCCATCTGCTGATCTCCAACTGCTTTCCAAAGCCAGACAAGTGCTGCATTCCTCATTTACAAGTCATGCAAAAGGCCCAAAAAAGTCATACTAGTTGTTTCAAGTTACTTGCCACTCACTAATGAGCTGGGAACCAAACTCGGCCTTTCACTGAAGCCCTGGCTACCCCCTTCTATTTGAGACTTGGTTCAGGAGGCTCTGGGGTATCAGGAAAATATTTGGTGGTACCATGAAGATGATGTGGAAGTTAAATCCCAGAAACCTGGGTGCTGAAAATCCCATTATTATTTGGCTTAAAGAAGTGACAGATGTACAGAGTATGAAAGGGTGACACTTTCTAAGCTGAATCCTCATTCAGAGATTTTCTCTCCTGACTGTTTGGGTAGTTGAAAGCACAGGCTGCATGTGACTATAAATAGTTCTGCATGCAGGACTCCTGCATGTGTCCTACTGCAGTGGGTAGATGAAATAAGCCTTATCAAGGCCTTCTTCTGTGTAGGATGAAAGGCTGAAAAAAATTAGTACAAGATCAGGGCTAAGAAAAGCCTAGCATCTACCCTGAAAATTATCTGGTCCTTTTTAATGAGGTAATGTCATTGTTATAAAAGCACCTATGTGGAGAGCTGTATGCTACTATTTATCACAAAAAGGAAATGATCACTTGAACAGATTTGTTGATAAAATTGAACACACAAAATATTCAGCTGGAAGCTGATCATTGTGTACCATAAAATACAGATGCAAAGACAGACTGGGAGAAAGTCATATTACAAAACAGACATTAAAAACCTGATGATATTAATGTATTTTAGATGAAATGGCTTAACTAAAATCTTACAACTCCCCTGGGAATTATTAATTATAACAAAAATTATTTGGAGTTCCTTTTATTGCCATTTTGCTCGAAAAAAAAGTGATTGCAGTTGCATTTTATCCACAGGTGACCAAAAAGATCCTCCATAATTATTTCAATTAATAGTACACAAATATCAAAAGGAATATCTAAATGATGCTGGCAATCAAAAGACAAGTCCAGAAATATAAAATCATTAAAAAAACTAATCCCTTATTCAGTATCAAATTATAGGCTGTCATCAGGAGCAGACTGGCAAAGCTGGGTCCAGATGGGAAACTGGCTGGGCAATAAGAAGAGGTAGGGTGGAAATGATGGGTAGGCTGGAAGCGATGGGAACCTAAGGAAAGACATGACTGCTCCCTCTGCTGGCAAGGTTCTCACCTGCTTTAATTTTTAACTAATGAGTAGGCATTTCTTTAATTATTTAGGACCTAGCCAATAAATAATGCAGAATGTTCCTTCCTCAGTCTGTTGCTGTGTGTTTGCACATTTTAGAACTTATGGTGCCCTATTTCACTAGAATAATTTGCCAAAAATTAAGGCTCTGATGGATACCTAATGGTAAGAGTTACTGGCTTTATATTTTAATTGTTAATTATTGAAAGGCAAGATTAAGCTATTTAACCTTCAAAATATTATATTTTACAATGTATGCGGATTTTGTATTTAATTTACATTTCTCATAATATCATGATAAATTGCTTATTGTATCATACCATAACAAGAATCCTTTTATGTGACAGTAAGATACTATAAAATGAAACATACTGCGACACAAACACAGTAAATTACACACCATACCAAAAAAGTGCCGTTCTTCCATGAGTAAAATTCATGACCAGATAATTCAGTGATAGAACTTAATTAAAAGATGGAGATAAGTAATTTGTTACTTGATTTGTGATATAAATTAATAGCTGCAGTAAGAACATTTAGAAAAAATCTGTTCTAGGATTTTGGCCTACAACCAGAAACTCTCAGAACAGGAGGGATCAGCTTTTTTTGCCCACTGTTCTCATCTGAATCCTGGCTGAAAAGCTACTCCAGCTCCCAGCTTTCCAGAAGGCTCCATCCCAGGAATCCTCGCCTGCCATTTGGTTTGCTGATTTTAATCTCACAGGACTTTCTTACAGTGGCTCCACTATGCTGAACTGGCACTTGCTCCTAGAAGTGAGTTATTATTAAACTTGTAGGTCAATTGTGGCACTAACTACTCTTTGGAAGCTTTCAGCCACGGTGTACAATTTGCTGGTCTAATTAAATATTAATTCTAAGTGTTACATTCTGTGGCTAAGAGCTTTTATTTTCCATCATCAGTCTGGAAGAGAAAGAGGTTACAAGGCTAATTTAATATTTTTTTTTTCCTCTAGCATTAAAGCTTAACTACATAGACACAAAAACATCATTAAAGATGCAGTATTCCTTTTTATTATGATTATATTGTAATTAATAGAGAAGGTCTAAACAAAAAGATGTAAAATTAGATTCTGAAACTTCAAGGTTTTTTAGCAACACCAAACAAGTTTTTTAAACAGCACCATATAAAAACATTTTAAAGCAAACACTGCACAATATTCAATATTCAGTTATTTGAAAAGAATTTAGGATGGGAAATACATACGCAAAAATTTAAATATAAAATGTTCTTACACGAAATGATTGTTCTTTGTTCTGACACAGAGCAGATAAACTCCATATTTAATGCTAGATTCAAAGGGCATTTTATTCAAGAATCTGTACTTAATGCAAAAAAAAAAAAAAGCATTGCTTCAGAAAAACAGTATCACCTTCCTCTTTCTTACAGAATTACTTGCTTATTAGCAGACAACCACCTTCTCCTTCATTATTTAAAGTCATTCTTGTAATCTTTACTTATCAGTGTCCAAATGGGTTCAATACATGAGTCTCTTCCCTTCTGCTTCCATAACAGTTGTGTCCATGTCTGGACACTGGGCATTATATTAACTACTTAGTCTAGTAGCCAAAAGATTCCATATGCTTGAACAGATGACTATCTCCATACTGTGATGGGATATTTAACTGTTTAGGTCTAATATTGCAGTTGAAAGACTTTGCACTAAATCTTCCATATTTTTTAAAGTTCTCATAGGTCTATTTTCTGATTTTGCACACAAAATGTAAACTAAAGTTGTAAAGTTGCACATATTTACTTTTAACATATTCAACTCGGAAAAGTGATTTTTTTGATTAAAAGAGAAAGTTGATAAGACAGTGATAATGATGTGTATGTAGTGTCCTACTAAAATCTGAAAATAATTAATATGAGACAGTAAGAAGCAACATGTGACATTAAAAACCAAGTTAAAAAAAGCAATAATAGAAAATATAGAGACCATTTTAGCTTCATGGTTTCTTGTTTCCAGAGAAGTTTGAAAACTCACTATGTAGTTTCTATGTCATAGAAATTTGTGTTGAGATCAAATGTCGTGTATTCTCTATGTCATAGAAACTACATGACATTTGATCTCAACACAAATTTGTGTGCAGCCAATACCTCATCAAATAGATTTGAAGGATATTCAGTATTTTACACTTGTGAACTCAGAAGTTCTAAGGCAGGCAATCACTCTTAGCTCTTGTCATAGGAATAAAGATTGCAAACTGTGAGAAATTCACAAGCTATAGGAGTTCACATTTTATAATCTGATATTAGCACTGGATTGTACTGCTCGACTTTGAGTTTAGCTGCTAAATTACTCGGTGTAAACACAAAATGCCACGGATGTGAAAAGGTTTGTTTCTGAATTTTTCTACACTGAAGCATACACCAACTTATGCACCTCATTGAATTCACAGCATAAAAACATTAATATTGTAGGAAATAAATTTTTTAACACCCCAGATAAAATAATGAAATACCTTGCTAAACAGAACTCAGACTCTGAGGACAGGTTCTGTAACATGGCTTATTCACAGTGACTTTTCATTAGTCAATTAATTTCCCTTGGCACACGCTGACTAATATGGTTGTTAGTCCTTACCAGTAATACAGCTTCAAGCTCAAAATAAAAGGTGGTTTTAAAAAAAGTGTTATGCTTTCTCCCAGCGAACATAAATGTGTACTTAAAAACATTACTTGAGCAATACAAAATTGAGAAGAACAGAAACAGAATAATAAACATTATATAGTATTTAACAGGAAAGATGCTTCTGGATTTACCAAAGATTTATAGTAATTAAAGAAAAAAGAAGAAAATGCAGTAAGAAAATACTTTAAATTCTTATTTAAGCCTTTTGGAAGTATAAAATTATGACATTCATGTTCTATAATCCACAATCGGTAGCACAAAAAGGCAGGTTTGTTTTTTTTTTTTGGTTAAACCACACAGATTATCAACACACAAAAAAAGTCCTTGTTTTTCTAATATTCATTAAATTTGGGGACTGTGAACAGCAAATGAAATCCCTCTTCTATTTCCCCTCTTTGATCAATGCTAGATTTTAGAAATGGAAGTAATTTTCCATTTTCAAATGCATCATCTGATTTCATAGGCACAATGCATTTTCAAGAAGCAGTAGAAAGACATGAAAAATAACCTCCCATCAACTATTTTAATCATACTCATAAGTATCTCAATATTTATCACCTGACAGACAGTGTAAGATAAGAGTATGTTCAGTCATGAGAAAATATCAATCAAGTAAAACTTGTCACACATCATCTGAATGAAATTCCTAATTGGATAAGTTTTTAGTGCCATTTTCTCAAAATCCTCTTCCAGAACAATGTATTCCTATTTCCATGGCTGATAAAAATGAATCATCTCTTTTCTTTATGCACTGTTTGCACAAAGTTTCATGAATAAAACAAAAAAACCTGTTCTTCAATGAACTACAATCAATTTAAATTATTCTGAAAAAAACTGTAGCCAAATATATTTTATAAATTTGTGCCTTTTACTAAAATACAGGCTTATGGAAGACTTTGAAGATGTTTAAGTGTCCCATCAAACTGGGTGAATGAGCATTGTCTTTGGATAAATTAATTTCAAAGTTATTAATTCCGAGACAATGAACAGCTAGAATAATGAAAGAGCCACCATGGTGGACATGTACCACAGAAGGAAAAGCATCAGCAACAAAATCAGTGTTTAATGTTCAGTAGTTATCAAAGAGACAAAGTAGGTATTGAAGTGTAGGAAATGTGAACAAACAAAACCAGCATTACTGTGTTATGTTACTGTAACAAACTGAAATATGATTAAAAGAAAAGTGGCTGTTTAAAGAGATAAAGTAGGGAGCCTCGTCTTATTGACTCATAAGGCATGAAAAAAAGATATGATTTATAAAAAGGAATGGCAAAATTAAACTTCCTGAACAAGGTAGAATAATTTGTGGAACTCCCTGTCACAGTCCAATATGCGAAGTGCAAGGAAAAATTATATAAAAGAAACTGCTCTCAAACTATTTGTATGTTTACCATATATATTTTTTATTCACATCAGATATGAATAAAAATATTAAAAGTCTGTGTTAGAAAGATTTACCCCATTGAAAATCAGTACTATGAATTGTTTTCTTTCTTGAGTAACCAGTACTGGGGCTGGCAGAGACAAGATACAGTGCAAGTCACAATGAGAAAAAGATGAAACTGTATATGTTACACAAAGAAAATCTTGATTAAAATATAATGTTGAAATTATATTTACCTTCATGAAAATTACTCAGGTGAATAATTTACTTTTAGACCACCTAATTAGTACAGCTGGGATTCAGGGAATAAATGCAGAATTTATACCTCTTCAGAAAAGTAGTGTTCATTTTCTGTGTCCACAGTGTACTGACTTCAGATTCAACAGCAAAAGCATATGCTAGAATTTATTTTGATAAAATTAAATATATATGTACAAATGCACTTGTAAAAATAAAAAATCTCCCGGTGTTTTATTCTCTTGGAAAGAAGAGGTATTTTTAAATTTTTCTTAATCCAGCAAAACCCTCAGCAATAGAATGGTGAGTAGCTGGGTTGTGAGAATGTGAGCAGCTGCTGTTATTGTAACTAAAGGTCTGTCTATGGCTTGAGCCTGAGAGACCACATGTTTGGCTGTCCTCTCATCTTGCCATCCTCACCAATTAACTATTAACATGGAGTGCTGCACATGCTCTCAGGGGCTCTTTAACATGCTTCTTGGAGAGTGGAACAACTACACAGCGGGGCTCTGGGAACTGAGTAATGCAGAGTATAAGGATCCCTCAGCAGTTTTGCTCCTCCTAATGACAGTTTTCTCCACAGTTTAAGCTTAAAGAAGGATACGTGAAGTCTAAACAATTAAAAAAAATAAAAATCAATACTCTCATTTTTTTAGTGCTCCTAAGTAAAGATTCCAGAAATAATGAATTAATGTTTATTTTTTCTTAAATGCAGCCTGTTCTAGCGCTTGCTGTAAAACAATACCGGTAAGATTATAAAAATATTTATTTTAAAAATGAGATATGATTTCAATTCTAACTCCATAGGAATTATTTACAAGTAATTTATAAGCACAAGCCCAAAAATCAACTTCCCAGGCAGTTTGCAAGAAAAACTCCAAAAACTTCCTCCTTTGGTTTGTTCCTTAGAGACACTTCTAGTCTTCTTCTCTAGAATATGATTGTACCTTTTATTGACATATATAAAAAATTACAATGAAACCAATTCTATGTCCCAGGTACGGAAACTTGCAATGTTTAAGAAGAAGGATTCTAGCTTTCCACTCACAAATTCTATTTGTTGCATTAAATTTTACTGTCTTTTTGAAAGCAAATTGCTGTCTAATATTTAGAAATAGCTACGTAAAGATATGGAGATTTGCACTGCAACAGGAATATTCTTACACTTTTGATTGCAAAGCTAAAACTAGAAAATTTATTTTTGAGGCAATAAAAGCAAGAGAGATCTAGATAAATAACATCTGCAAGTATTCAAACATCTTTACAAAATTCACTATATAAATGAGTCATACTTATCTAACATTTAATAGCAAACTCTACTGTGAAAACAATTTGCATAATATGAGCTTTTATACAGTACTCTTTTACTATAATCAAATCAAATTAATACCTAAAATTATAGGTTCTCTGCTCATTGTGAATAACAATTTTGCTTTTGTAAGTTGCATTATCACTTGCAGGAGAAAAGACTATCTATGTTTTTCCTTTTACAAAAAAAAGTTTATTTCAAAAAGGTTAAATCTCTATATACTCTCAGGATAAGTGGTGTCAGCAACTTCTGATTTTGCAGTTGGGAAAATTACTTTTATACCATAACTGGTTTGTTCCTGGTACCAATACAAGGGGATGTAAGAATTAAAGAGTAAACCTGTATCTCTTAATTCCTGGCTTAAAGGCAAGATCACATATTGTCATAATAAACGTGACAGATGAAGACAATGGACTGAAATGTCTTGTACTGAAATTCTTAACAGTGTTCTGAAGGCAGTGGAAAAGTGTGCAGGGATGTTGTAAATTAAAAGTAATTAAAAAAGAGATTCCTACCAGGATTCATTTTGCTTTTTCACATTTTCTGAAACAAGGATAATTTTTCAAAAAAGACTAACACCTACATAAGTACAGAAATGCTACAGTGAAGTAATGCTTTCGCTTTGCCCTTCAAACAAAATAGCTTTCAAAATGTACAAAACTGCATTTCTTTACTTAGCATAAACTACAACAATGAAATACAGCAAAGATAGCAATCCTACCTGGATAAGGTGAGTGGGCACTGTGATGATGCAGGCTGATAAAGATTTCCTGAGGAGTCCCCGGAGAACATACAGAAATTTTGTAAGGCTATGAATATCTTCAGGAGTGTCACTGCAACAAACCTCATCACCCCACAACAAGGATCCCAGACTCTGAATTCCTATCCGCAAAATGTTCTTTCTTTTTTTCTGTTGAAAACAACCCAAAAAACAAAAAGGGGAGGCACTGTTATTTTTTTTAGACTTTAAAGAGAACATTTCATATAATGTGCTTAAAAAATACTGTCTGTAGAATTCATACCCATAACAATTATAGTTCAAGTAATCATAGCTTAATTCAGGTGATCTCATTAAAATTAAAGTTGGAATTGCTTTTTTTCCCTGACTGGATGTCATGCTATGTCAAGATAAGTGAGTGTGAGTGTAACAGACAGTAGAGAAATATTGAAAAGTACTAATTAGCATTTTTTAACCAGGCAAATGTAAGCAAATTCTGACACAAAATACACTTACACTATGATTTTTCATGCCCTTTCTTTCCTTCATCACTACTTTACAAACACACACAAAAGAACAGTTTCTTCCTGATCGAAGCTGGGCTGTTGGAATGGCCTGAGAGGAACCAAACACAACTTCTCCCTCCATTTTCAAGTTTCCACCGAGTTGTTTCCATGACCTGACTATTCCTTTTGCTTCAGTTTAATTTTCTCTGCTACTTCTAAATGAGGAAGGTCGGTGCCTACCTCACCAACACATGGACCTTTTGCTATTTTCTAGGTCTCTCCAAGTATCATGGACATCCATGTCTGCTCCTTCCAACAACCAAGGGGAGGTTTACTCACAGAGTCTGATGGAGACATCAGCAGATTGTCTCTTGAGGACTACACCTTTACCAAAGTCCTTGACACAAGTGTTTCTGGATCTGCTTTAGTTAGCTACTGGGTACTAGAATCTAAGCTGTTTGGACATATAAAATCTTAAAACACCCTCTTGTTTTATCTTCCTGAAGTGTGTTTGCTGCTGCCCTGCAGTACAGTGACAGGAAAGCATCCAACAAAGGCTGTGGCTAAGATAAAGGCCCTTTTCTGAAGGGCTACGTTATTAAGTCTGAGTTGTAATTTGTTTATATAAACTAAAATGGCATGCTTCATGATGACAAATCTCATTTTTGCTTATTTGATGTGACTTTTCCTGGTGATCTTTGAGAAGGATTTTAGGTGTATGTGCTGTCACCAGCTGGGAGAGAGACAAGTGTTCTTACTGTAGAGGCTTCCTCTAAAAGGTAATCAAAGGTACATTTCTAGAGTTCAAGGTTCCTACCTAAAGACCAGCTTCCTTTTAAAATTTTATATATATATATAAGCATATAAAAAAAAGTTATAGTAGTTTAGAAAAGCAATAGCTTCCAGGTTCTTTTCATTAGAATGAAGTATTTTGATAAACTGTAAAATATTCATTTCCACTACCCAGAATTGCAGCTGGAATGAACAGTAACTATTGAGCACAAAACACTGCACAACTGCTCTGGAAATCCAGACGAAAGGTTTTGACAAGGCAAGAGGCTAATTTTATAAATACTTCCTTCTCCATATTGGTCAGATAGAGTCTCTGTTTTGAAACACAGTTAGAACCATATGGCTCTCCATTTATCCAGCTCGCCTGGCTTGCACAGTGAGCTGATCTGCCAATTCACTTACATTATTTGTGGAAGTTTTAATTCTGGTGGATTCTGTAGTCTTAGACCGTGCAGGCTTTTAGGATTTCCAGCGTAAAGTTAACTTTTTACACCATATGAAGATCTGGATAGTAGCAGACAGCACTGGACAATAAGAAATCCAACTTCTCCGTGTATTTGTTAGGCTCACATGCTCAGAGTTTTAAATAGAAAAGGGAAAAATACAAAGTAGACTATTCTTCAGTGACTCTGAAACCGAGTAGATTCACACATTTCTTGATGTGTGTTTAAGCAATAAACACAGGGATTTAATACAGCCCTTTTCCTCAGATATAATGGATATTGATCATACAGAGAAAGTGCTCTGGTATTTCAAAATTTCAGAGCAAACAGAAATAAAACTTCCAAAAACTTAAGTAAGCATAAAAATACTTTTCCTTCTGAAAAACATCAGTGAAAACCAGACACAAACAGAAGAAAAAATGTACCAGAGTATAAGTTCTCTTACTAGACAAAGAATTACTATGACAAGTAATTGCTTCACAGTATTAAGAGTTGTAAAAGATACAGCTATTCAAACACCAGACAACATCAGATATATTTGTTTTGGCCAGTAAAAGTATTTCCACCAGTATAATTCTGTCCTAAGCCTCTAATGGTAGTTCCATTAATAGTCTTAATGTGTCATATCTCTGCTAGCTGCTCTGCTCACTCTTCTCCAGACTTCTCTTCAAATACTGATATTTGTACAGTTGGTAGAAGCCAAAAAGGAGAAGTAAGTCTAAGTATCATTTGCATATTGATGTGAAAGTAGTCAAAAATATATGAAAGCTTTACCAGCCCAATTAAACTTCTTCAAATCAAGATCCAACATGCAACACACTTCTAGGCATCCAGATACTAGAAATTTTGGAAGGATGATTCCTCACAGTATGAAAAATCACATGTTAAGGACATCAACTTCTGTTACTCACAGATAGGGATCAAAGAATCTATTTAAACTCATTAAGTAATCCATTGAAAGGACAATATCTCCACGCTTAATTTTGACCCTTGCAGCTTTCTCCAAACCTCAGGGAACCCACTGCCAATACACCCTCCCAAAGGTGAGAGGGTTATGTATTTGGAGAGGAAGAGCATACACAGACAAACTTCTCTGGAGCTTGATGTATTATTATAGACAGGAAAGAACACAGGTCCAGAAGAATACATGATGGTCCTTACTCTATAGTCTTTATTATACTTCAAAAGTACTTGTGAAGTCTTAGTAAATAGGATATTCAGAGTAGCAGAGGGGTGAAATTCTTATTTTTGGAAGATAGAAGTATTGAAGGTATGTTCTAGGCCATAACTACATTTTAACTTGGATCATCAATTTTAAGAAGAGTATATTTTACACTGCTCTTAAGTGTACAAAATTTAAGTGTACAAAATTTAAGTGGACAAGGAGTTATAATTCATGTGGAAAAAAAGCAATCTTGGAAGAAAACTATCACTAGAGAAAATCATGTGCATTATCTCCCTTGAAACAGAAACAACTACGCAGGTACTAATGGCTTTCTAGATAGACTGGCTTGAAAAAGTACTCTGTTCCAAACTTTCAAAGCTTCACTTCAGAAACTCATCTATATAATTTAGTAAACATAGTTTTAAATTTGTCAGAGTTGAAGTTCTGGTTCTGCTTTATTGGTATTTTGATAAATTGACCTCCAAATACAGGAAATAATTCTACATGATGCTTAATTTTTCCTTGTTTCCAGGGAAAAACCATATTTTACATATTAAAAAAATATTCAGGAATGTACACAGGTACTGTTTGCCCCATCAGACCTAGCTTGTAAGAAAAATAAGCAACACCATCCTAATTCCTTCAGTAGGAGGCTGTTTGCCAGTTGAAGGCTGGCAGTGTGTTTGTTTTACTCAGAGCTGCTCTGTGCAGCCAAAAGCTCTCGGGCTTCCATGGGACCTGTCACTGCACAAGAGGAGCATCCCTGCACATACAGTAGGATGACATGCCTGTTGCCATGGCTACTGCAGTGAGCAGGGAGAAGTGCCTGTCAGGGACCAATTTACTTCTCCAGACTGGCACTGCCACCAAAGGGAAGGCAAGCTTGCCTGTAAATCTCAGCAGAGCCTGAGCACAAATAACCTATACCTACACACTAAGTGTTCAGTGCAGATAACATCCTGCTAGACACAAAAACATCCATTATCAACCTTGCAAAAGGGAATTTTAAAGATATGCCACTAACAACCACATACAGTCTTGTACTACAGTTTTTGAGGTTCTCCAGTACCTACACTTGTATTGTAGTAACATTTTTACCTATAAATTAAGCATCAATATAGATTCACTTCATTATTTTATTTCCATCAACTCCAAAGGACTCATGCACTAGTGAATATGATGAAAAATAACAGATAAGACTCTGCTTGAACTAGTAAAGACCTTTCAGCCTATACTGTTAACCTTAAAATGTTTTTGATTACTTAGACTATGATTTATCAAGAGCACAGAGATCTTCAGAAATCTGACAAGCTGTTTCCATTTGTAAAGTTGAAATACCATTCATATTTCTTTGTCTTTCAATGCTCACTACATAAAGATGCACACCATTTAAGTAATTTAAAAATTCACTCCAGTTAAAATAACATTGAAAAAAGATGAAACTCTAAGAGCAAGAGTTCAATCTCAAGAGTTTTGAACATGTTATAGCTAAAGCAATGGGTTGAAAAAAATGCAGTCAGAGAAAATACGTTTTGCTTAGTTACATTGTATTTGGCAATCTGTTTAGTAGCTCATTGCACAGAATATGCATTTTTCTAATATTGGCTTCCAGTTCTTTCTCTCAGGGTCTGCATATCTGTAAAACTTCAAACGCATATTCAAATATGAATGACACTCTCTATTTACTTTCCTTGTTTATTTTAGCAATGCTTAGAAACAGCTTTTTTCTTGTTACTTTGTCCAAATTCGTCTTGTGCTGCCTTTGAAAATTAAAGAACACAACATCACAGAATCACAGA
>VZTY01000781.1:3352-14869 GCA_013400935.1 Turnix velox | reverse complement strand
GTTGGGGCAACCCCAAGCACAGACACAGGCTGGGTGGAGAGTGGCTTGAGTGCAGCTCTGAAGAGAAGGATTTGGGGGTGTCAGTGGATGAGAAACTCCCCATGAGGCAGCAGTGTGTGCTTGCAGCACAGAAGCCAACCCAGTCCTGGGCTGCAGCAAGAGAAGTGTGAGCAGCAGGGCAAGGGAGGGGATTTTGCTCCTCTCCTGGGCTCTGGTGAGACCCCACCTGGAGTTACTGTGTCCAGTTCTGGAGTCCTCAACAGAAGAAGGACATTGAGCTGTTGGAGCAGGTCCAGAAGAGGGACACAAAGGATCTTCTACATGGTGCATCCACAACCTCTCTGGGCAACCAGTTCCAGTGTTTCACCACCCTCACTGTAAAGAATTTTTTTATGTCAAGTCTAAATCTACCCCCCTCCAATTTACATCCATTGTTTCTGGTCCTCCCATCCCATATCATGTTAAAAAGTCCTTCTTTAGATACCTGACTAGAGCAAGCAACTGCCTCCAAATTGAGTCGTGTACTTCCTGATGTGAAGTCTAATCTCACCTTCACTTGAATTTTCTCTAATACAAAGCAGTCATTTCCCATGATGTGCCTTTGCTTGGAAAGCTCACCACTAGACAAGATAAACTCCAATAAATGATGTCTCCCTGCAGCTTTTGGAAATGCATTTTACAGCTCATCCTTTAGTCTGTTTAATGAAAACACAGTGAAGTGTGTGCTGCTCCCAAAGTTGAAAATTGCCTGGGATAATTCACCAGCTTTGTTTTGATTTTATGTGGATAACAGGTCTAAGGTGAATAATGAAGGGTTTTTTTTAAAAATGGAAGTAAAAATTGAAGTGTCAGAGGGGGAAATGCCATTTTATTTTCTAATATAATACTGATCTACTTCTTCATGCATGTATTAGCTTATGATTCCATCTCAATTTAATTCTTAAAAACCTTAGTCACTGGTAACATTCCTCCTTTTGTACTCAACCACATCTTACCCATCCCAGCTTTTTCAAAAAAAAAAAAAAAAAAAAAAAATCCCTCTTTTCCCCACTTCAGTCAAATTTAATGATTTTTCTTTCCCCTCTATCTTCTCCCATCTTCTCTCCCTGCCTTCATATATCCACATCAGTCCTGCTCTTCCATTTCCTATGCAAGTTCCCAAACCAAAGAGCAAGGTATTGGCATAAGGCTCCTTTTGAATCAGATGGCAGCATCAAGTGACAGATTTCAAGGAAAAAAAACCCCCTTTTTTTACCTGGCAGGCACAGACCAGCAGCTCTCTGGCAAGAAACAGATGGCTGAAGTACAGCTGAATGCCCTCAACATTTCCCAAGATCATTGCTCTCATCAAAGAGAGAAGCACAGGATAGCCAAGTGAAAAATCACAGGAGTTACTCTATTAACACTCAAATCTGCTGCAAGATATTAATCAGGAAAAAAGAAAGAAAAAAGAAAAAAAGCAAGTGGGAAGAACCAGTCTCTTTACACAAATTGCTTCCAAAATTGTCTTACTTCTAATCACAGCTTTGCCAGTTCTGGCAAGGGCTTGGCAATGAATTCTCACTTCTTAGCTCTGTTCACAGGATAGGTGGGAAATTAATCATTTAATCTCTGAAGACAATCCAGCCTGAAAGCAAGGCTAAGGAGGATTAAGAGAGACCAGAAAGATAGTAATTAATCCAATGGAAATTTCTACCTGTCTTGTCATTTGAGTTAAAAACTCAGTCTTAAAATAATATTATTTCAAACTGAAGAGATACAGGGAGAGCCTAGCCCATATACTTTGGTTCAAGCAGAATATTTTCCAACCTTAGCATTTCTAAACTGCCAGAATGTGCAGATACACCCTGTGGAAGGCTTGATTTAATTAAGTTTATGTAGGAATCAGCATCTTAGCTATACAGTAAGAATCATCAGCAAGATCCATATCATATAAGACCATAAATAATTCTATCTATCTACTCATCCAGAGTTGCACAGCTGGGAGATGCTCAGCAGTACTTGGAACACAGAATGATCATATGATTGCAGACTGCATGTTGTTTTAGACATGATTTTATCAGATTTAATAAATGCTGCCATGCTCCATCACACAGCAATCTCCCATTTCCTGCTGGGTTCTCAGTTTTATTCTCACTCCAAGAAGTTTCTTGGTACTAAATAAATATCGACTTCAAGACTTCCTCTGATATAAATCTAGCAGGTGGAGAAGTTGTGGTTCAACATTTGAAAATCCAACTGCCATGGTCTTTATCTTAATGTCAATGAAAACAATTGCTCAAATGATCAAAACAATGCAGAGAAAGATAAACAATATGATGAACAACAACCTGGTGGGAGGTGTCCCTGCCTATGGCAGGGGGTTTGGAACTAGATGAGCTTTAAGGTCCCTTCCAACCCAAACCTTATGATTCTAATATTGAATTTATTGCTGTTATAGCAGTGCTGTATTTCCCATCTCTCTAATGAAGAGAAGCTGAAAGAATTGGTGATGCTCAGCATGAAGCAGAGAAGGTTCTGGAAACCTTATTTCACTTTCCCAGTAGCTAAAGGGGAAACTACGGGAAACATAAGGAAGGAATTTTTAGCAGGGAGTGAGTGTAGTGACAGGAAACAGGGTAACAGTATTAAGATCAAAGATATTAGGATTATGTTTCCTGTCTCTCTCTAACCAGGCTTCCACACAACTTCAAGTTCTATACAAATACATGTAAATCTCAATGTCACACATTGCAGGTTACATTTTCCCTATGTTTTTCTACTGCCTTTAAGCTTTTAAAATGCTTATCCAGAGGCTCAGAAGAAGTTTGAATACTCAATTTTGTTCTCTTCAGTTCAAAAAACACCACCGATTCCTGCACCAAAGGAAATTCTGACAAATTCCCAGCAGAACAATGCTTCTAACAAGTTAGAAAAATAGATATACTAATATATTACACACATTAAAGATCATTGAATGGTTTAGGTCAGAAGGGACCTTCAAGATTATCTATTCCAACCCCCCTGCCATGGGCAGGGAAAACACCCACTAGACCACAGTTAATCCAGATTCATTCAGGTCTCTGCCAGTAAGAAAAATCTCTAAAGAACACCAAGAAAAATAAATGATGCTTCAGCTAGAGGCCATCCTTTCTATCTCAAAAGGCCTGCAAGCACTTCCCATTTTTCACATTGCCTTCCTTCTAGTGACAGAAGGAATGAAAAACTAGATATCTCATCCACTACTCGCCTTGCTGCTCAACATGTAGCAGAGCTATTGAACACCTTTCCACCTAGACTAGGAAAAAAATATATAATCAATACTCTGCTCCTCATAAAGCTCTCCTGCTCTTACAGACACTAATCATGTGCAATCCTATTGTGTTTAACACAAGGAAATTAATTAATTTCATGGTAATGGGCATCTGCCTGGCATTTCTGAATGCAGGGGATTATTATTTCTTTTATAAAAATAAATACAACACTTGGTCTTCATGGGTTGTCACATCCTAACACATTATTAATATGCACAGACATCATCCCTACCCTCATTCCCCCATTTTTTATGCCTTTCATCTCATAGGAAAGGTTCTACTCAAGATTTTCCTTGCAGCCTTGGGTTCTGGGGTTTATTTTGTTCTGTTTTTGTTTTTATTTTTAGGGGGTTTTCTGTTTCTTTGGGGGTTTCTGTTTTGGTTTTTTTTTTTTTCTTTAAATTTTGGTGCATGCTTTTTAACTCATAGATTTTGAATTTTGGAAAGACAAACCTCAGCTGATGCTCTACAACACAACTCTACCCTCTTTAAGAGTAGCAGACACATCAAATACATTCTAGGTCTTACTTTCATGCATCCTCTGGAAATATTTTCCTTTTTATTACCTATTTTTTCAGTCAGAGTAAAAAAATATGGCCATTTGAAGTTTCAGATCATCACAGCCACAGGGTGCTGTGGCAGAAATGTTTCCAGAAATCACCATTATTCTTTGTCATGCCAGCCTGAACAGATAAACACCACAGTCTTGGGAGGGAGAGAAATTAGAGGATTAGTCCTGTAATCCCTTGTAGGATATTGTTGCTCAGCAGCTTCTGCGTGAAGCAGGGAAGGTGACCCTGCTATCATCACAGCTCATCAAATTTCACTTAATGAGAACTCAAGAGGGCACCAGTGAGAAATCCAGGATGAAAGGAGAGCTGGAATCATCCCGATGATACAATTTGTTATGTAGTATCTACTGTTAGTCAATTAGTCTGGGATGTGGAAATCTCAGAGGAAAAAAATCAGCAAGATTTATAGGGAGAAGAGGCTTATCTCTCAACTAAAATTGTTCAGAGCACACAAGCTTTAAGGACAAATAAACTACCTCAGATAGCTTCTCCCTTCCCTCCAAACCACACCAGTTCATCTTTACAAGTCTCTTTCTGAAGGTTAATCCTTTCCTCAAACTTAACAGCCACAGCAGCTACAGGGGGATCAGTTGCCAAAAATTTATGTGACAAATTCAGTAAGATTACCTCAAAATAACAGATAACATTGTCTCAAACACCTTCCCATGGAGAGCAGAGGGAAAATACTCCCCTGGGCTCTCACACCATCAGAACAGACATTTAAATCCATCTCATTGTAAAAGAGTAATTTGTTGGAAACTAAATGACATCACTTATTGTTGAATTGGTTGGTTTCTACCTCATTAAGGTTTGTTTCCAGCCTCCTGCCATAAGGAATACACCTCCCAGTTTAAAACTGTCTGCACTAAAGCTTAAATTATTTAAAATCAAAGCATAATTTTGGCATGTAATTACTAATTTATAAAATTAAATCAATTTTTCTCCAGGCCAGTAGAGAATTAGTATTCAGAGTGCTGTATGTGACATAGGATACAAGTTCAGATGATTCTCAGAAGCCTCTTATTTTCAAGAGAGAGGTGAAGGAAAACATGGTTGGAAGCTTCAGGGACCATTGGGAAAGGGATTTACACAGCAGGGGGGTTGGAACTAGTAGATCTTTAAGGTTCCCTCCAACCCAAACCATTCTATGATTCTATAACTGACAGACTTCAGGAGATCTGTTCCACTGGAAGTTACTTGAAAGAGTAAATTATTTTTTGTTTACTGAATACTGAGTTTATTTTTTATAACACAATCACTTTGAAAATGCCTGTTCTACTCCCAAACCATCTTGTGTGAGGAGGGAGCTGAGATGAAGTTTTACTCCTTTGATCTCAAACACATTAACACATCCTCCCTCAAAAAAAAAAACCCAAAACTGTTACATTTTACATTTCATCTGCTAGGCACAGAATTTAAAAACTTAGAATATGCTTCCAAACTTGATTAGAAATCCATTAGAGAAATTTTGGCTGTTGTCTTTATATCTAGACCATGGTTTTGATGCTAAGTCATCAAGTAGCATCATGTCCATCTACTCACAAACCTGCTTTAGATGCACAGTCTTTAAAAAAGGGGAAATGAAAACTTAGCAGACAAATAAAACTTTCTATATTATTTTACAAATTCTGAGCTGAATTATATGAAATAAAACATTCTACAATCCTATTGCTCTTTTTTCATTTAGATAGAAAAGAAACCCTTTTCCTGCACAAGATAGGACTAGGAATAACAGATGCATATTGGAAGAGGGGAGATTATGACTGGAAATAAGGAAGAAATTCTTTGCCCCCCAGCAGGTCTAGGGAGGTGATTTTGCCCCTCTCCTGGGCTCTGGCGAGACCCCACCTGGAGTTACTGTGTCCAGTTCTGGAGCCCTCAACACAAGAAGGACATTGAGCTGTTGGAGCAGATCCACACGAGGACCATAAAGATGCTGAGAGGGCTGGAGCAGCTCCCTTCTGAGGACAGGCTGAAGGAGTTGGGGTTGTTGAGGCTGGAGAAGAGAAGTCTCAGAGGGAACCTCAGAGGAGCTTCTCAACACCCTCTTCAGGGGGCTACAGAAAGGCTGGGGTAGGAATTTTTATAGGATATGTGATGGCAGGAACAAGAACAAAGGATGTAAATTAGAAGAGATTCAGGCTGGAGAAGAAAGAAATTCTTTGGTGTGAGGGTGGCGAGACACTGGCAGAGGTTGCCCAGAGAGGCTGTGGATGCCCCCTCAATCCCTGGAGGTGTTTAAGGCCAGGCTGGATGAGGCACTGAGCAACCTGGTCTGGTGGTAGATGTCCCAGCCCATGGCAGAGGGTGAAACTAGATAATTTTTAAGGTTCCTTCCAACCCAAACCATTCTGATTGCCTCTTCCTTTGCTCACAGACCAACTTATAGATGTGTAGCACCTATTGATCAGGGCTTGCACACAACTCTCTTGTTATCCCAGCATTAGGCAAGTTTTTAATGCAAAGCCCACAATTATCTATGCCTTAATGATTTTTCACCACATGGGGAAGTTTGTGGCCTCTGAGATCAAATGCCCTGCACATAATTTTAACCTCCCCACATCTCTGAACTGTTATAATTGGTATCTATTGCCTCTTCATCTGAGAAAGCTGATTATCATGCTGGTTACACCATTTGTTAATCACTAATGAAATAGTTCAATTAGATCAGACATAAAATTGATCTCTGACACCCAACCACACATTTCTCACCCTTCCCATCCCAGCTCAATTTGCTTTTGCTTATCATTTCCTTCTGCTTGCAATCTTTTGGACAGTCCTCATTTCCTAGCTTAGTTGAGCCAAATCCCACTAATTCTTCAGTGGTACGTGGCAAACCACTGCTTTAACTCCTGCTATTACAAATACTTCAATAAATTCTACATGTATTAAATTTCCTGGGTACCCACATAGCCTCTGCCTCAGAATCACAGAATATTAAGGATTGGAAGGGAGCTCAAGAAATCATCTAGTCCCATCCCCCTAAAGGAGCAGGAACACCCAGATCAGGTCCTACAGGAAGATGTCCAGGTGGGGTTTGAATGTCTCCAGAGAAGGAGACCCCACACTCTCTCTGGGCAGCCAGGGACACTCTTCTCTCACCCTCACTAAATTTTTTCTTCTCTTTCTGTGGAACCTCATTTTTTCCCCACCCCTCACATTTAAATTAATTTTTTTCTCCACATTTCATTTTCATTACCATCACAATTTGACAAGCAGCTGACAACAGCTGATTTTCATTTGAAGCCAGACAATCATAGAATGGTTTGGAGTGGAAGGGACCTCAAAGATCATCTAGCTCCAACCTTCTGCCATGGGCAGGGACACCTCCCACCAGACCAGGTTGCTCAGTGCCTCATCCAGCCTGGCCTTAAACACCTCCAGGGATTGAGGGGGCATCCACAGCCTCTCTGGGCAACCTCTTCCAGTGTCTCACCACCCTCACAGCAAAGAATTTCTTTCTTCTCTCCACCCTGTATCTCCTCTTCCAATTTAAATCCATTACTCCTAGTCCTGCCATCACAAATCCTATTAAAAAGTCCAACCCCAACCTTTCTGCAGCCCCCTTCAGGTATTGAGAATCTCCTCTGAGGTCTCCCCTCAGCCTTCTCCAACCCCAACTCCTTCAGCCTGTCCTCAGAAGGGAGGTGCTTCACCTTATCATTTTCATGGTCCACCTCTGGACTGACTCCAACAGCTCAATGTCCTTCTTCTGTTGAGGGTTTCACTTGTCATGTGTTACTTGCACTTTTTGGGATCTCCTTGTATCTAGGAAGAAGTATTCCTTCCTTCATAAACAGCTTCAGAAATACTGTGCAAGCTCCCAAAGCACACACTAATAGCAGCAAGAGCAACAGCTTAATCTGAGCTATTTTCTCTGCTCTTCTGAATCAGCTCACTCATCTACCATTAGCACTTTACTAACATCCACTAGTGAGCTGCCAAAATATTTAACTTAAGGATGTGCAGCCAAGATGTGTTTGTCAATTTATTAGAAAAATCTGTAAAGCAAACTCTGTGCATTTCATGTACACACAGCCATGGAAGCCTTGCTATCTGCATTCAGCCTAAGAATATTTTTCACTCAAAGTTTTGGCCAGGAAAACCAGTATGAAAGCTGCCATCTGTATTCACAGGGGTAAGAATCCAAAGTAGAGATGACATCCAATGTTGATTTTGCCCCTCTGCTGGGCTCTGGTGAGGCCCCACCTGGAGTTACTGTGTCCAGTTCTGGAGCCCTCAACACAAGGACATTGAGCTGTTGGAGCAGGTCCAGAGGAGGCCACAAAGACGATGAGAGAGTCAATATCAAGCAACATTAGGAAAAAGAAGTAATCTCTCTCTAAGTGGAATGTACTGAAGTGATGCTTTTTGGAATTAGTGGCCATAGAGGGGCAGGGAACTGACAAAGAAATCACTCTCTAAAGTCAAGCATCAAAACAACTTGAATTAAGAACTGGAACCAAAATTGACATCTACACCCGAGAAAATCTGTTTCTCTTGGAAATGGACCAATGAGAGATTTTTCATGTTTTTTTCAGTCTTACCAGAGCCCAGTAGAGGGGTAAAATCCCCTCTCTGGACCTGCTGGTCAAACTCCTCTTGATGCAACCCAGGATTTGGTTGGTGCCTTCTTGGCTGCGAGTGCACACTGCTGGCTCATGTTGAGTTTGTCATCAACTGACACCCCCAAGTCTTTCTCTTCAGAGCTGCACTCAAGCCACTCTCCACCCAGCCTGTGTCTGTGCTTGGGATTGCTTCCACCCAGGTGCAGGACCTTGCACTTGGCCTTGTTAATGTAGAGCTGCTTTTGTTGCCAGCATGAAGGCGCAATTATCAATAAAAGCAAACACATCTTTGTCTAGTACTTGGAGAAACTCGGCTGCAATTCCTCAAGACAAAATGGAACCATTTTCTTAATATTAAGAAAAAAATACTGCCATTGTATTTCTTCAGAAATACTCAGTTTCCATGAAGGCACTAATTTTTATCACCTTTTAAATTAACATGATAGACTTCAGTATAATTTCACAGTTATTGGCTTTTACACCCATGAAAAGGAGCAAATATAATAGAAAATACCATCTCCCAAAGCATTTTGCACTGAATAAACAGAAAGCACTACAGGAATAGGTACAACATGTTGATGACATGAATATACTTAAAAAAAATAATAATCATGGCTATTTCTGCATTTTAAGGGCACTCTATTAAGGATCCAGTTAAATAAATATAGCAGTATGAAAGATTTAGGTGAACTTTTGGCTTTCTAATTTACCAGAAAAGATTTTTTTCATAAATATTTCTTATAGACAAGCTGAAACTGGTGAGGTTTTAGTCTAGAAAGAATAAAATGAGATCTCTGTAGTAATGTGGTTGGTCTCCACCATTTTTGCTGAGATAAATATTTTCAATAGTGAAAACCAGAAAAATTACATTCAGATAAAAACTCTGGTATCTTTACCTGGGATAAAAAAAATCAGTAATAGTCAGACATGGGTCAGATTAAACAATATTTCTCTAAAATTCAGGAATTCCCTAATTTTTTTGCCTGCATAGAGCAGAAAAGTCTACAGTGATGGTATGAAAGAGCTGCAGTCAAAAGGTATAAAGAGAAAATAGGGTTAGCTAAAAAAAAAAAAATTAAAATAAATCCAGCAACTCCTGCAGTTCCAGCAACAGGAAAAGAAACACTGGAAATTCTCCCAAAACCAAACTTTTGGCAAACAATATTCTTCCCAGCTCTTTCCTAGTTCAATAAATAAAGCAATATTAGAGATTTAGGTCAACTTTTGTCTTCTGTTTTTTAATAAATATTTCTGCTTACAGACACAAGCTGAAATCCACTTCAGCAGTGGTGGCTTATCAGAGCTGGAACTGGAGGGTGTCTCAACACCCTCACAGCAAAGAATTTCTTCCTTATCTCCAGCCTAAACCTTCCCTCTTCCAATTTGCATCCATTATTCCCTGTCTTTCCATCACATATCCTATTAAAAAGTCCTATCCCATCCTTTCTGTAGCCCCTTTCAGGTACTGAGAAGCCATGAGGTCCCCCCTGAACCTTGTCTTCTCCAGGATGAACTCATTTCTTAGATTTGTGTTTCAAATCTAAGCTCTTTTCCTCTATGAGTTAGCCTGCACTCCACAATTCAGCAAAACACAGAGAAAAGGACAAAAAAAAATGCTCTCCTCTTGAGGTTTTTTTTTTACACCTGTTGCATCTCCACCAGAATTCCAACACAGAGCACACAAGCTTTTTTTTCCATCACATTTCCCAGCCCAGACAGAGATACAAGCAGCAGGTATTCAACATGTTCTACATTTCCTGAGATTTGCTCACAAAGTTGAAGCAATTTCTTTGGAGAAAATCTGCTTATCTTATTTGTGCCAAAAAAAATGAAGAGGCAGACTGTGATTTTGAAAGTAAACTCACAGGAACACAGAGTCCTTCTCATCATGGCAAGGCCAGTGGAAAGCAAAGGAATCATGCCTGTGGCTCTCAATCTGCTCCTGAATCCCAAGCCAATCAATCCCATCCTAATTGATCCCTCTTTCATATTTCCTCTAATTTACCTCCATATCTACTTCAATAAAAACTTATTACCACCTCCACTAGATATGGAAAAACAGAATTTTATTAATCTCAAGGTGCTTGGTGCATTTTAATATGGCAATTCTGATGTTTGGCTAGGAAAAAGTCCCTCATTAATTGATTTCCATATTTCCTTGGCTCATAAGACATCACACATCACTACAGGGAGTAGAATGTTAAGTTCTTAAATGTTATTATGAGATATATTATTGCTACAAATCTCCTCAAAGCAATAAAACTACAAACCCTAAATATTTGAGCTTCAAAACTACACAGCATTGCACTACTTGAATTTTCACTTCATTAATCCAAAATATCCCCCCTCCATAGCAAGAACCTACATATAATCACAGCCCAAGCTGAAAATATTGCTCTGCCCATGGCAGGGGGGTTGGAACTAGAGGACCTTTAAGGTCCCCTCCAACCCAAACCCTTCTATGATTTTATTACAATAAAAATATGACAAGAGGGATGATAAATATGGTGCTACAATTCAAGAATCCACAGTCACAACATGAATAAATCATGAAAGATGTCAAAATAAAATAAATAAAGTTTATTATTTATAAAATTTAAATACCTGAGAACCAACTTTACAACTGTGGATTCAAAAAACTCAAGTTCTTTGATGATTTTTAAGGTCCCTTCCAACCCAAACACTTCTATGATTCTATTACAATAAAAATATGACAAGAGGGATGGTAAATATGGTGCTACAGTTCAAGAATCCACAGTCACAGCATGAATAAATGATGAGAGATGTTACTACAGATGATGTATCCATCATTTTAGGAATACTATGAAAACACTTGTGGTGGCTTCAGCTGAGATGGAAGTCAACTTTCTAGCTAGTAGCTTGTGTGGGGCTGATACCTCTGTAGTACCAGACTACCAGGAGACCCAACACAAAGTTAGAAAGACTAACCTGACCATCAGCAGACATGAGAATTTTTCTCTACAAAAAGAGAAGCACCAACAACACCTTGAGCTGAAACATGAAGCTAAAACACAAGGCTCCTGCTTTCCTGCTACACCTTTGTCCAACCTCAGGCAAATCCCA
>VZTY01000779.1:0-31836 GCA_013400935.1 Turnix velox | reverse complement strand
ACTGCCCTGCGGTCCCAGTCCAGAAAAAACCATCCTTCTGAACTGAAGAGTAGAGACAAAGATGGATCTGATTCCATTACACTCTCCTCAAATAAACCCAAAGTTGAAACATTTTTAAGCTTCCTGCATCAAAAGATAATCTAAAATGCTTTCCAAGGGTGGCTGATTTGATAACAAGACATGAAGAGGGGGAATAAAGTGACAGATCTGTCAGTTTACCTATATAAAGAAGTCTGCTTCCTAGTCTCTGTGCTGGCATTTCCTTGACAAACTTTTCTTGGTTTTGGGTGGAGAGAAGAGAAATAGTAATAAGCTCTTTTTTTTTTTTTTTTCCCCTGGTCTTTACTTTGCTTTAAAGATGCTCCCAAATAAGATCTTTTCTTCCAGCCTGGGATATGTTGTAATTTCTGCAGTAATGTTCACAACAAACATTCTGAATCTCAGCACATTTTCCCTGGTACCTGTATGAAGCCATTAAATCAGGCAATGTGAGACACTTAGTTTCAGTTTTGAGAAGTCAGGACCGAATGCCTCAACCCAGAATGAGAGGGAGATAAGAAGGATGAGCCCAGAAAGGAGCATAATTTTATGGTGTTCTCTGGCCTTATGTAAACTTAAATTCAAAGAAAGGAAAAAATAAGCTATGTAGATTTAGAAGATTCAGGTCAATTTATAGACAGCAGTTTTATACATAATCCCATGGTTGTAGAATGAATGAATCTGACAGTAAGTCAGGGACTCATTTTTTTTACCAATGTCAAATCAATGTCATTTGTTTTGGTAAAAATATATTTATTTGAACTCAGCTTTCTGAGGTGCTCCCTTAATTTATACAAGTATAAATATGTTCATGTTTTGATTTATTTATTCTCTCTTCATTCTGTCACCTCCAAGCACTATCAGGCAGACCATGTAAGTTGTGAGATATTTTTCAGCAACCCTTTCTTTGATCCGGCAAAATGTTTCACCGAGCTCAAGAGTAATATGAGATTTTGTTTTGCCTTTGAGGTTTCTTTGGTATCTAGGAGGAATCCACAAAGTAAAAATCACAGCACTGAAGACTAATGGTGGATTCTAGTCTATGTGTGTGCATTCTACTGATTCTCCAACATTTTTTTAATTGTTACCAGGTGTCATACATTTTAAGTCATTAAGACAATTTCCTTTTAATGGCTACAATTTACATTTTAAGCAGTTCTTTTAATCTGCATATGTGCAGTTTTCTGCACTGTATCAAGTGATGAACTAGGAGATCCCAGTATCCAGCAGCCATTACACAATCCAACTCTCATGTCAAAGGATGTAATGAAATTTCTTGAAGACTTGGTTCTGAAAAATATTTCTAAATATTTGTCTAGCAAGAGTTTACTTATCTCTACAAGCAATCAATGATATGTATGTGCCTGAATGTTACCATTTTTAAGACTGCTAGACAAAGCCAGTAATAATGGCTGGTATGTATTGGTATTTTTGATCTTTCTGCTTTTCAGATAAGCAGGTGGGAAATGAATGAATGCTATGAATCTGAATGGAAACATATGAAAACATAAATAAAGCAGTGTAAATGAATGTGTTTAGCTAGCCTCCAGTTTTAACTCCTGCAAGGTTTACAGCGAAAAGGTGGGTAATATTTACTGATTAAGGCTACAAGTTAGTAGTCAATCCATAAACTGAGATAAACTATGTAGGACTGGGATTTTTATTTTACATTAAAAAAACCTTAATGTCAACAAGTAAAGCCATAGTAATAGTTGAGGCAAAATCCCAAAGCCAAGAAACACCTGGACAGTTGAATACATTGCTGCGTTGCTTGCCTTTGATTACATTCAAATGCAAAGATCGCCTTTGATTTTTAAGGCTGGTCAAGAACTGAGACTGTTAGAGTGCTTCTTATTTTTATTTCACCCTAGGATGACAGGAGGTTATGCAACAACTAAATTTTTCTTGCTTGACTTTCACTGGTATGGAAATTTTTTCTTCTTTAATTGGAATTTGAATGTTTTTGTTTTCCTTTTTTTAATCTGGCAAAGTGAAATCTGACTGTGTTCATTCTACCAACATATGAGTGCTGGGATGGAAAAGAGAATCTGAGGAAGAGTTTTAAAGATCTTTTAAAATTACTTTTGTATGTGGAAATCAGTAACATGTTGGCTTTTCTCCACATTACTATTGTTATGTCCAGACCTGTAAGTTATTCAGACTGTTAGCTGGGTTTTTATGAATGCTACCTACTTTATGGACTTCATCTAGCATCAGTCAAATTAGCACTTTTTTATGGATAAATTCACTCTTATCAGCCAACTATGGATGTACATATATCAACCTGGGTTACTCCCTCATACTGTTTCACTTAGTCTCACATTTTCCCCTTCAAATAAGTGGAGTTGTGTGCAATATTTCTCCTCACAAATTACTGCAAAGCCATTTCAAAACACTGATTTTCTGTTGGTTTGGTGCTTCTTCAGGAAAGAAGATATCACTCCAAAGGCTATCAAGAAATAAGTAACTGTCTGATGTGACATATATTCTTTCTTCTTGGGAACACACATATGTAAATCTAAACAATTCGACTTTCATATGTTATTGAATCCTTTTGTACATTACCTGACTCACAATGGTGGCTCACGATGACTTCAAAGATAATGCAATTTTTGCAATACATCATACAATCAATTCTCATGATTTCTAGTTTAGCAACATTCAACTCTTTTAGCTTTGAACACTTTCATTCCTGCTGCTTAGTAGGATGAGGCTTAATTCTATCACAGATGGAAAATGCAAAGTGTCGTTGAAAAACTGTGAATGCCAGAAGATGTGTCCGTATTCTAGTTAGCTTAAGAATATTATGCTGAAAATCTAAAAAGAATATGATGAGGCCAGAGATGCAGAGATAATTATTTTCCTTGTTAAGAGAAGAATAAAGACAAATACTGCTTGATCCAAACTCTCCGTTTTAATATAGCAAAATAATAAATATAAATGAAAAATAGACAAAAAAAGGACAAGCAAACACATTGCAAGACACCTTCTGGGTTCTCTCATCTCACTTGATGACAGTAGCAATTGTTGTGTTGCCATTTGTGAAATACTTTCCTTTTGTGAAATCACATTAGTCTAACCTAATAGCTTTCTGAAGGACTTTACTATCTAGAAGTGCAAGGGGGAGAACCACTGATGCACCATGACTGCAACTTGATATTATGCAGGATATCCTCTTTCCCCAATGGATCAGTTTCTTGTTATATGAAGTTCTACAGTCTGTGTGATTGCAGTTTGAAAAGGACCAGTTCAGAATATATACAGTACCATTACATTTCCCCATAGTTTTAGGTGTAAACATAAATACCTAACAGTGTCTCTCTTAATTGCTAATAACTTTCTCACTACTGTTCATAAAAGAGTCTGGTATTCAGAATTAGACAAGTGCTAGATAAGCTTTTCCGTTTCCTCTTAGCAAGAGTTTAATTTCCTTTGCTCATTTAATCGTTTGTCTTTCCAAACTTTCAAAGCCTATCCTCTTAAAAATGGACTTGAAAAAGGAGAAACACTTCAGCAAATTTTGAATTATCCTGGCTGAATGTAAATGCATGTTTCTGAAGACAAAAAGTAAAAAAAAATCTTTGCCTGTAGATATTATTTTTAGTTTTAAAATGTTACGAGCTTGTTTGCAGCTATAGCTCAGAACTGTGAGTGCTCATTAGCAGCTATTTGGTCTTTATGAGGCAGGGGAAATTCAGGGTCAAGCCACCATACATAACTTGACAAACTTCCACAATGCAGTAAAAATGGGAGGAATGCTCTCATTTCAAGTAACAGAAGTGTCTGAGCAACATGAAGGCTGAAAACTTGATCCACTTGTCTGTGAAGACTTCTTTTACAGCAGAAGTGTCTCTTTGCAGACTAAAGATATGGTACAATCTGGGTAAAAAATTATCTTAACACAGTGGATGAGACTATTCTGAATACTCATAGGTTTTCTGAATTTTTGCATTCTTAATTTTCTATGATAGTGACAGGATGTTGTAATAAATGTTAAGAAATCACATGGCTAAACATGTCATGTTGACAAACATGCTGATTGTCTTGAGCTAAATGTGTTATGGTTATTGTTAGCTCAATAGCTAGAACGGAACCAAACTGATAATTTCATATTAATAGAGTCAAAGCTGAAGTTACACTCTGTACTTTCATTCCCCATAGTAACCATGAGTAACATTTTTTTAAAATTGAAATTGATTCAATTAAGAACCAGAATTAAGAACCAGAAATGATAATTTATTGATACATCAATACCTTGTGTGTCATAAAATTGAATCAATGCTTCTGTAATAAGGTGAAGGAGAGATAGGATGTGTTCATGGAACATTCTACTTTATTACATCTATTTTGATATGTAACTACAGTGTACTGAAAAGCCTGAAAGATTTTAAAGGAGGATTTCCATCCATGTGAATTTGGATTTTGTACAATCCAGATTACAGCTAGCAAATATCTAGAACAATGGCTATACCACAAATTCTTAAAACTAATTTGAATTTAGGCTATGATCCACTGAACTTTGTTATTCTTGCTGACTCATTAATGCTGGAATACCTTTCAATTGAAATTTTGCTACAGCTTATCTAGGCCAAAAAGATTCAGACTTTCCATTTCCTCATAACTCAATTGCAGNTGCTGACTCATTAATGCTGGAATACCTTTCAATTGAAATTTTGCTACAGCTTATCTAGGCCAAAAAGATTCAGACTTTCCATTTCCTCATAACTCAATTGCAGAAAAAAAAGTCCTGTTTAATTTTTATTAATGATACATCTGAAATAGACATGGACAAATAAAATAGCTACAGGGTATCAAGTGCCTTCCTTTCTTTTGGTATGTACTTCCTTTCACAGTCATCTTTCCACCTTTGACTCCTTCTTCAAGATTTACATGCTGCTCTTTTGCTATTATGACTGTCTGTAAATAAAGTAAATCACTATGTGACTTTCAGAAAATATCACGTCTTACTGACTTATCACTCAATTTTTTTGCTTCCTATAGAGATGTTTGAATTTACTGCACCAAGGGAAACCCTTTGGGGGTGACAGCTAAAGTTGGAGCCACAGCCACCATGTCAGAGAGTGCAGGGAACATGGAATTAAGCACACGCTAATTTGACTGGGCTGGTTTGCATCTATTTTCAGTTCATTTTGAGTGCCAGTCGTCATTCTCAAACCTTGTTATAGCAGTTACTCAGTGTTCCCACAATCCTCCCAGACTGACTCTGGCTCCATTGCTCTCTGCCAGGACTCAGTCTGCCAAGAGGGGTGGGAAACATTCAAATCCCCTCAGCCATGGGAGACACCTGCACCATATTGCCTGCAGGACCCAGCCAGGGCAGACCTCCTGCTGTCACACTTACAAACCTCACAGAGACCAAATGTTGTCCTTCTACTTACCTAGTGTTTTCAAAAAGGAGAGGGCTGTGAATTCACCTATCCCAGAGCATTTCTCCCTGCTGAAAGCCCAGAGTGGCACTAACAGGACCTGAAGATGGCTGGGAGTAGGTGGTCACACAGCCAAATATGCTTGTGTATCACATTAGTGTGTGTGAGCTTCAGGGCCTGGCTGCGATCTTAAGCAGAAGGCATTTTATGAGAGGACACATTTCCTTGTACAGTGCAAAACTAGAAGGCAGCAGTGGTGCCAGCTACCTAGTTCTTCAACATTATTTATGAACATTCTTCTCTTCCCTATTATTTTTTTCCTGATAGCAAGTGACTGTGCAAATGTGAAGTTTGAATAGATATGGTTGTCTCCTGCTGAACACTATTTTCTCCATTTTTTACACAGATTAGCCAAGCCTCGAGACTCCTGTCTGGGTTCTCAGGTAATACAAGTAGATAAAAGTTGTGGAATGGAGTTTCCTACCTCTCTGTTACAGTCTTACTACACAGAAAATTATGTAGGCCTCTAAAAAGGTTGAAACCTACTGTTTGGCTGAATGAATACTAAACAGGAAGAGGTATTCAACTGTAAATATATTTTTTTTCAAGTTCACTTTTGCCATTGTTCTGGTTCCTTAATTTCTTTTCACTGGGGATCTAAAGTTCATTCTGTCCAGGAAAGTAGGAAAGCTACATCAACATCAGTGAGAAAAACAATGATTATGAAAAATATTTCAGAATATGTTGTGTCCTACTTATTTAGAACTATGTTTCTCAAAAAGCACATGAAATCTTTTATTCCTAAAAAGCCTGACTATTTTCTTGCTGTTGATTCTTTTGCAGGCTGCACTCCACTTTATTATGTTCAAGGAAAGAAAGGCTCTGCAATGCTTTAGAATAGTTTTGATAACATCTTTGTGTAATAACAGAATCTTTTTTTTTTTTTCAGAAAGAATTAAAAAAAAGCCTTTCAGTCTTTCTGTGCTCCAATGGATATATCATTCATGTGTTTACAAAACTTTAATTATCTATGAAAATATTTTTGTGCTTCATTTCCCTGTAGAAAGTATTCTTTGATTGAATCCAGTGGGCATGACTGTCAGTACTGGCTGAACATGGAATTATTCAAAATCTTGGTTTTGGATTAACTAGGAAAGCCAAGATGAAGTCCTGATTCCAAGGAAATCCTTAGGAGTATTAAAACTGTCTTTGAGCTATCAGTTCTTATTCCAAAACTTGATATTAATTTATGAGTAAAATCAATATGCTAGGCTGGAGCCTCACATCATATTGCTATCTCCATCATCTACTTGTGTTACCTGAGAGGGCAGAAGTCTCCATTCTTGGTTAATCAGTGCGTAAAAAACATATGTTCCCTGCTTCAAAGGATACTTGCATTCAGAATACTACAAAAAAACAAGAAAATACTGTTCAGCAGGAGACTTAACCGTATCAGGACAACACCATCAAATGGAGATCATATCAGTACACTGACTTGCAGGAGTTCAGCAAATTAGAAATGTCTGTGCAGTACCTCTCTGAAGGAGAAAGGGGAATACAGGGCTTAAGTGAGTAGTTTGAAAGTGTTGCATGTTTAGAAGTTGTGCCAGATGAACTGGAAAAGCAGAGTCCAGAGACAAGTCAGAGCAGATACACTCTTCAAAGTTCATGACAGTTGATAGAGATTCAATATAAATTTCAAATGGATTTTGGCTCTTCTTATTTTACTCAAATGGTGCCCATTTTGTGTCATCACCAGTACTGGGATGCTCAATTACAGATCACATAATTGCAGAATGGTTGAGGTTTGAAGGGAGGAAGCCTTGCTTAAGCAGGGTCACAGAAAGTGCCCAGGACAATCTACTAGTGGAGCTTGAATGTCTCCAAGGATGGAGAATCCACAACCTCCATGAACAAACTGTGCTGGTGCTCTGTCACCCTTTGAGTGAAAAAAATGTTTCCTGAAACTCAGGAGGAACCTCCTGCATTTCATCTTGTGTCCAATGCCTCTTGTCATCTCTCTGTGAACCATTGTAAAGAGCCTGGGTCCATCTTCTTAACAGTCTTCACTCAGGGAGATAAAATGCCTCTGAGCATTCTGTTCTCCAGGACGAACAGCCTACGGTGTCTCTGCCTTTCCTCATATAAGAGATGCTACAGTTCAAATCCATTATTCATCTTAGTGGCAATGCACTGAAATCTTTGCAGTTGGTCCATGTCTCATACCACTATCTGCCTTTGCAGCAAGGGCACATTGCTGATTTCAATTCTATGTTTATCAGTTAGGAAGAAAAAAAAAAGAAGTGTTTAAGAATTTTATATATAAATTTGATTTAATTTTAGAAAAAGTTTTATTTTGTTAAGGGCTTTGTAAAGGAAAGCCACTAAGCTTGTACCAGACCAAGAGGAATCCAAGGTGATGACTATGGAATTATAAATGTGTTCTTTAAAGCACCATTTCACAGCAAAATATCACTCCTTAACAGATTTTCATCGACAATTTAAAGTACAGAAAGCTAGGCACATCAAGAAAAAAAACCCAAAGAAATAAAATCTGCCATTTGTGGCCTATGCTGGTTTTATTTTCAACTATACTGGGCATTTTTAATTTCATTTATCCCTTGTGAAAGGAGCACAGACAGCAAGGTCAAGTGGGTTATTCTTCCTGATTCTGAAAAAAGTGCTACCTACTCTACATTTTTGGAAGCATGGTCATTGAAATCATAACTACCTATGACATCTCATCAGTCACATATTTTACAAGTAAAACTAGAGGCTGTTAGGTCATATGAATTAACATGCAGTGCTAGCTTTTATAGGTTTTTTTCCCTTTGCCATATTTCCCTCTCTAATATATTTCAGAAGTTAACACACTCAGTTGTAATTGTTGTTTCTCTGTTTAGTCAGAATGATTAAGTGACAGTCATTGTAGGATGACTCATTGCTTCTGGATAGGAACATTTACACAATATTATCTTTGTTATGAAGTGCAGTTATGATTCACAACAGTTCTAGCCTTCTTCAAGTGAGGATAGTCATGATTACATTTGGAATACTTAATTCTATTTGGTGATCTAGTGCTGAGCTCAGTGCTTATCCTGATACTTTCTGAAGGAGAAAAAAACCCAAAGGAATGCCAACTGCATTCCTTAAACATTGATACCAGCAATACCATATGCTCTCATTAGATGAAAATGAAACTCCTTAGAGGAAAATTCTTGAAAAATCCTCCATTAGAACCTTTTCACAGGGAACAGGAGGTTGCTGATGCACTTGGTCTTGTACAAGGTAATGACAGAGACAGGGCAAAGTCATAGGGCAGAGCTTCACTCTTCAGAAAAGCTTTGATTTTACTTTGGCTACTAGCTCTGCAGGAAGTTGCGATGAAACATGATGATTTGGAATAGACTTACCAAAAAATGTGTCTCCATTAAGCTGAATTATTTGCACAGGTGTTTGAAGCAAAAAATCTGAGCCCAGCTTAGATACTAATACTGGTATCTTAGACTGTGTCTTTGCATTTGTGTCTTTTGCTATTTTGACACTACATTCACTGTTTTGAAGTTAGCTAAGTATCTGATTAAGCATGGCAATCACAACCTTATAATAGTAAAGAGAAAAAATAGTTCTAATAGTTCTAATAGTAAAGAGAAAGAAATTATTCTAAAATTTATTTATTTTTTTAGTTATACAGAAAAAAACATCAGCTGAACCATTCAGTTTTGACAAAGCTATATAGTTTTCTTTTGGTTAGTTTATAAATGTAAGAGATGAATGTAAATATACTTTCTATTTTAGAGCTTATTTATCTACCTTTTGGTTTGGGTTCTGTTTTTTTTTTTTTTCTTGTAAAGTAAGAATGTGAATCTTGAAACAAACAAAACATTCCAGGTATGCTTGAAAAGGCAAGGTTTTGACCTTACCAAAAAACAGCATTTCATCTTTTTCTTCCTCAAAACAGATAGACACATTGACAGACATCAAGGGAGCTTCTGAATTTTAAAGATGCTATAGTGTCTGAGAGGAAAAGCATTTGTGACTGCAGTTTTTGACCGTTACTCCTTCACATCTTCTAGAAGTCTGCTTGCCTTTTGCAGGGCATGCCTAATGTATGAGTTAGCTATGCATTAGTTCTGCCCTCTTCTACATAATGAGTCAATCAAGGAGTTGCATTTGTCATTCATAAAAGTCTCAGAAGATGTGAGCATGGACTGAACTGTCTTTCCTAGAGTCATGCTTAGCTTCTTTTCACTCCACTTTTGAGTCATTTCAGCTGTAACAATTAGTTTTTACAAACTATTTCACACAAGGCACATCTTGCTTGACCTAAGCCAAGGAAAAAGGAGGTGCCTAACCATTTTAGCTGGCTCAGACTTCTCTGCCTCAGACTAGGTTTCCGCAGTTGTTTCAATTAATTAAAAGAAAAATCAAAACTAATATCTCGCCCTTGAACACACGTAAAGAGACCTAGAGGCAGTGTTAAAACAATCAAGGAATGCTTTTTCAGTGTAGTCTGACAGCACAAAGTCCATAGCTTTTTAAATATAATTTGAACTACAGATGGTATTTCATCTATGTAGGACAATAAATACAACTACACCTGCAGCAGCTCTGGACATCTCATTACAGGGAGAAAATGACAGATTGGAAGAAATCTAGGGTAGCAAAACACAAGTGAAAATTCACTTGCAAGACAGACTTACAGAAATATTAGATCAGTTAAACGCCTACCATTTAGGCCAAAGAGTAAGAAAATGGAGATAGAATTCCACTTCTATTTGAATAATACAGACAGAGGAAGTGGAGATAGGTGTTTTTTTTGTTTGTCTGGACTTAGCCTTGATATAATGAGATTTCACTGAGTTCATAGTGATGAGGGAAAGAGTTAGGATACCACCAGGAAAAAGACCTTAGCTGTATCACTCGAAGTATAGTTCTGTACTAACGAACACACCTAGGTGCAGACACAGCTGCAGGAATGTATGCCAAAATAAACAAACAACACCTTCCATCCTTCAAAAAACCCAGCACAACCTAAAAGCAAAATGAAGAGCCACCAGAGTACACCTCCGTAGCTGCACAAATGAATTCTTAGCACCTTTATTTCTACTGCAGTTATTGTCTGAATACATTGTTGTAAGTAACAAGCATGATCAAGATATGACAGTGATCCTGTCATCTACTGACTGAATAAAACTCCCCCAGGAGGGACTGAAAAACAAATAACAAATAATTTCTTATTTTCTGGCAAGCACTCAAACTCTCCTGAACAGAGGGTTGGACTCCGCATATTGGAAAGCTGGGCTACGGAGGTGAAAACCCATGTCCTTGGGACATATGGTAGTGGCAAAGAACAAATGCCACTGCAGCTCTGAAAGTTTTTTTCCTCATGTTCAGAAGTCTGATTTTTCAGTCTAAATGTTAACTGCAATGAAAAATTTCCACTTGCTAGGGAGATACTGAGAAAACTACTACCTATCCATGATTTACCAAGGACTCCTTCTGGATCCTGAGAGATTCTTTTCCAGATTCATCTCCAGAATTCTGGAAAAGGATAATTTTAAAAACTGAAATATATTTAGTATAAGATCAACAATAATATTTTCTAGTAGTAGCCATTACCTGAAAAGAATCCTACTGCCATGAGGACATGATTAATTCCTTCTATCACTCTGGGAAGAATTCATAATTTCATTTTTCTATTCAGGGAGTCAGAAAGAGGAAATGCTAAATCCTTCTGATCTTATTCAACCAGGGATCAGTCATGGGACCAGATGTACCAGGAGGATAGCAACAATCCGATCAGTAATGGTGATTTCTGCAAATGCTCCCTGTTTTGAGGGATCTACCAAGGACAATCAGTGGTCCTAGATTAGTTTTGCTTATTGAGCTTACTGTATGAAATATAATTACGAAAAATAATTCAAACCATGTCCAAATCCAAACAGTGGTTTGCAGTGAGAATGGCGTTTCTTCAAAGTATACAGAAATATGAATCTGTTCTCCTTGCTGAGCAGTCCTGCCATCATTATTTACACTTAGTATAACAGAACAGGAAATCTATCTTGAAACAGACATTTAAATTAAACCCACAATATTAAAGAAAAGAATTTTCTCTGCTTGTTTAAAAATACATGCTAAAATTGAAGACACAAAATGTTGTATCAAAGAAACTTGATACTGGATCATAGGTAAGGAATTATGGGAAAAGGAGTGTTCACTTCCAAGACATGCATAGCCCAAAAAGAAGAAAACAGTAAATAATACCCCTTTTATGAGATACAAATTATAAAGCAATTAAAGTATTGTCTAGGTAATGTCCTCATAAGTTTTAAAAGTCATGTCATAATGGTGAGAAGATTGCATTTAAAGACAGGCAGATGGGAGAGGCGCAGGAGGGCTGCTCAGCAGGATAGAGTGCAAGTGAGTCTTGCTTGCACAGACTGGATGTCCGTGTCTGACAGCTCGATTCCATCTTTCCAGAAAGGAGGCCTGAAGCTAATGAAAACTGTTGCCAACAACAGCCCACACAAACCCAGTTGGCTGCCAAACTGCAGCAACATCAGGCTGTGAAGTAGTTTTTCTCTGTTGTTGTCAGACTTACAAAGAGACTGACACTTTGATGTTGTTTAAAAATATTTTTATATCATATTTATTTTTATAATGCCAAATTAATAAATATATGGTTTTTAAGTTTTCTGTGGCAAGACCTACAGGAGCACCAGTACAACAGCACGTAGAATCGTATATCTGCATTTAAAGAAACCAAAACAAAAATAATAATCAGTGAATAAATGTTTTCCTACATGTTAGTAGCTAGGTTGGAATTGTTTTTTTCTATGACAAGCCTTCATGAATAGGCAAGAGAGACAGCTGTGCTCAGGGCTGTACACCTGTAGAATAAGTCCTCTCTCTCTTCCGGCTGATTGAGTGGTTAGAAAATTTAAGCAAGAAAAAATAACTTGGCAATGATTTTTAATTCTGTAGAAAAATAACAGAAACATTAAACATGCTAAGCACTGTCTCACAGTTTATTAGAAAGACTTATCAACTTGAAAGCAATTTAGAGGCAGACACCTTATACAGTACCTTCATTGACAGCAAGCAATCATTCTGCCTTAAACTGAGAAATCATAAAGTGAGGAAAATCTGTGGAGAAGTGAAGCCAGCTAGAACTAGGGTAGGGAAAGAGGAGAGTCTGAGAGGATTTATAACTCTCTTAACCAAAAATTCAACATCTACCTCCAACTGTAGGACACTTTTATGCAATTGCCATAGGTTACTTGCCTACATTCTTGTAGTAAATCTGTACAGATAACTGTTATACGGCCCCAGTTACTGAGAAGTCTAAGTTTATGGTACCCAAAGAGGCACCAATGTGCCTCCATGGATGTAATGTCACAACAGCTCAGTATGACTGTGTGTGACTGATGTGAGTTGCACATCAGTTTTTCTCCAGAAATTGTTTTTCTGCATTATTTTGAAAGAAGTATGTATTGAAAAAATACCTTTACACTTGATCAGGTCTTAATAAAATATCTGTAGTCTTATCTTTCTTGATTAGTAGGCAAACTACTGAAAAATTTCTCCTGCTTTGATTAATGAGTTGCTATCCTACAGTTTTCTTTATGTCTTGCAAGAATTTGAGAAATACTTCTAGTCTCAGGCCTTCACCACCTTGGTTTTTCTTGCACACTGAATATCAGACAAAGCTCTTTTACTTTTTTCAATGTGATGCTTATGTATGTCCCCTAAGTGAGCAAGCAGTGAGCAGTGTAAAGTCCAAGTATCTGTGCTGGTTGCCATTAGGCTCACACAGACCACCCAGCACTAGCACCTTGGGCCTTTTATTTGGTGCAAACACTTTGTAAGAAAGTTGGCAATGTGCAATAACCTCAGATGAAGAGCATGTACTGTCTTTATCCCTAGACCATATGCTGACTATGCAGCTCCTCAGACTCAAGTAGTTCCAATGGACAGAACCGTTAAAAACCCTCCAATACCTGAAACAATGCCTGAAATCTGCTAAAAAATTGTAGCTATTCACCATACCTACTTGGCAAGTCTGGATGGAATGGGCTAGTTTTGATGCAGCAGATGTACATAATAGAATTTTAAATTGTTACTTCTCACCACTGGAGTTTTTCTGAGCAGCAAATCTCTACAATGGAATCACACCTCCACAAAGTTACTTTCAGCTATGGCCGCTGCATAGCTGAGCACCATCTGTCATGCAGGCAGCAGAGTGGAGCTTTGGAATAGCAGCCCAGATTCATTTGGGAAACATTGGCATTAGCGACATGGCAGAGCCATTGGGAGCTGCTCAAGGGAGCCACAGCTTCCTATTGTAGCCTCCAGAGAAATGACAGAATAGCACAAAACATATGCAGGCTTCCAAGTAGCTAAATCAACGGGATGTGCAGCCAGCAAGAAATTGCTGCAGACAGTCCTCCACACTTGTCCTTCAAGACCCCAAATCTGATCTCCAGAGTGCAGTCAAAGCCTATGCATGGCACTGCTTTTCCTCCCGGACTCAGGTGCTTTCAATAACAAAAATGCCAATATGTGAGTAGAAAATCTATTTTGGCACTGAGAGAATGTTTGTGAACAAGCATGCTTTGAAAAGATAAACGGGAAGGATTTGTGATAGCTTCAAGCTCTATCTACTCTGCAATCAAAGTAAAGAAATCGGGAGTTTACAAGTAATTTCTCCATTTATTGTACTTTAGAAAGCTGAGTTTGAATCTCAAGTGCTGGGATTCAAACCTCACCAGGCTTCATTATGTATGCAATGCAAAATTAGCAGCAGTTAGTGCCCAGCAGGGCATTTGACAGCTGTTTGAACCAGAAGCTGATCATCAAGCTTAGAGAGTTGGCTAGAAAAGAGAGTAGATTGGGAAAATCCTATAGGTTCACAGTGCAAGCACAAGTGTTAGTTCAGAGCCTTGTGAAACCAGAGAGCTACTCCCCATTAATATCTCACAGAGCAGTGAGAAATAGATATGAACACTGCAGGACTGGACAAAGATCTTTTATTAAAGGAAGAAATCAGCTGGAGAGGCTCCTGAATTCTGGAGGGATTGAAGGAACAGCTGGAATCCTCTCAAGATTTACCAGAGGCTGGTAAGTTTACAAATAGGATTGATCTTAAAAAGCTTCCTTTAGTGAAAGATAAAGTTGTACTGGCCAGTCAGAGATCATTGTCTAGGTTTTATCTGAAGTCAGTGGAAACACAGGAGCAGCCACAAAGCAATTCTGTCCATCTACTTTCTGTTTGCAATAAAGGAAGGCAAGATGACTATCTTATGCTTCACTGAAGCAACTATGAAAGGACTAAATTCATGTACAAAGAAGGCAATTTTCAATTGTTATTAAGCAGTGTCACTTGAAAGCATTGTTTGAAGAACCCAAAAGATAATGTAGGTTTTGCTCCCTGGAACCAGATGAACAGAGCCTCTTTACACACCGAGTTGTGATTTTGTAATTGTATCTCTTTTACAGAACAGTTTACTTAAAAGAACAAAATTAAATTCAACTACACTTTTATTAAATAAAAGAAAGGCTATTTTTTTCAAAAATGCCTTTTTAGAAAACACTGACTCTGTTTATTCTTGTTTATTCTGGCTGTGCAGATTGGATGGAATCCTTCTGACACTGGTCAAGGTGATTAGAACTGATGAACAGTTCAGTCTAGGAAGTTCTGATATCTGATCCCTTTGCACTGCTCTGAGAAGATATAGTGGGAAGAAAAATCTCATGTGTGGAAAACAAGGCCTTAAGCTGGCCTTTTGGGAGTGGGAGGTGGTGGGAAACTACCATAAGAGTAGTAACTACCTATAGTAGAAACTATATATAAGAGAGGTAAGCAATGAAAGAGATTGCTTAGGGGTTATCTGCTCCTCAGTACTGGAGATTTTCAGAAGTTACATGTTAGATACAGTGGTTTATAACTTTGGACAGACTGATAGATCTTATAGAGATCCTGAGCAGTCCTGGAAGAAGTAGCACTTCACACTCAGAGTACTGGCATGGCTTAGAGAATTACAGCCTTGATAATTTTCACAAATACCAGCTAAAGGGACGTCAGACAATTGAGTATACAGATTATGTTGCATTACACATAGCACTTCTGTTTTATCTAGAATTAAGACACAGTCAGTCTTGGATAAACTAAGATTTTCCTTTTCTATGCAGTATGGAAGTTCTTTACATTGTTGGGCAGATAGCTGCCTCGCTGGCCTCTGCTCAGCTAGCTCAGTTACTCTCATATCTCAGTTCTTCCTCAAGAATCACATTTGTTTTGTAATGTCACAAGCACACATATATAAATGGGTTTGATATTATGCCAAAAGAAACCAATGGAAGAATCATTCATCTTGGCTAAATATTCTGACAGCAAAAATTATATGCATTGACAGATATTTGATACTTAAACTTCTTGAAGATGATCTTCTACGTACCTTCTTGAATTTGTGGTCTTGAGTGTGCAGGACATATTGTAGCAACTCATTATTAAAAAATAATAGAGAGCACAATAAGCAAAAAATGGCTGTTATATTAAATGACTGTTACATATATTATGGGTGGGAAAAAAGTAGAAAATAATATATGAATGTAAAAAGATAATAGTGATGTAGATGTTAATAGTAAAATTACGGTTCAAAAACTGTATGATGTTGAAATGCTTGTTAAGACCAAATGCATAGTTCCTACTCACATCAAACAATATATGTCTGTACAAATGAAGGAGAGAAAAGGTTAAGGATTAAAAAAAAATCTCATAAAGTAGAAGCTGTTTCCACATGACATAATGATACAAGACTCTCTGAGATATAAGACTCTGTGATAATCCTTGAGGAGAGATTCCAGTTTTATTTATATATTTATATATTTTCTTGCTTCACCTGCTTGTAACAAACACTATACTGATAAGAGACTATTTTTCATAATGCAGTGGATCATGATCAGAAAACAGAACACTGCTAGTAAAGTTCAAGAATTGTAATGGCTTCTAGTGGATAGTACTCTTTCCTCATTTTCCCATGAGCAGTACCGTAGACTATGTTACTAAAATTCAGAAGTGTTGATGCAATATATCTTTATGTCTCCTGCTAAGCATATGGTCACTGGAATGATAAGGCACACTTAAAGACAACATCTTCCAAGGAGATAAAGTGTTACATAAAAAGTGACTTCAGAATTCTCAGGACAAAATTTGACAGAAATAAAGAAAATTAAGCCATTGTTTTTTATTTCATGCCAGGATCCATACTGGATAGAAGTCACATTTTTTTCACCAGCACAATAAATCTTCATGCAAGTACTTTAGTATGACCATCAGAAAACTGAGAGTAAATGTATCTGATATACTGGAAAATGAAGAGCTAATTGGATTAAGCTATAGGAGAAATGAACAACTGTCAATTTGTGCACATCACACCTGCAGGTCCCATCTCACCCTGCCTGCAGTGCAGGATGTTCCTTCTTATTATTCCAGTCAGGTGAGGTCAAAACCTAAACACGATTGTTGCACAGTGTTTGAGGCACTTCAATGTGGCTTGCAGATATTTACAAGGAAATGAAAGAACAGTAATTGTCACAAAACCAGTGCGGGTTCTAATCAAGATGAAGAGACTCACAATTACCTATTTTGAAACATGTAGGTTTTTTTCCTGTATTATTCTGCAGTTTAATAACTGAGTCAAGAATCAAACCATACTAATGGTGGTATCTTTACAAGTTCAAAGATTGTACTTAGAAGCCTAATACAAAACTAGCGCAGCTCTACTCAATGTAAAACTTTTTCAGGAAGTTATTTCACTGTATTTAATTTTGTTATCTTTTTCCTTTGCTACTACTAAGAGCTCTTGGGTCAGTCAGAGGTTTCAGTGTGTAAACTGGTAATTATAGACATGTTCATCTCATGACATGAGTTTAAATTGGCTTAGCCTCAAGAGACTTGTCTCTCTGTGCCTGTGCCAGGCACTGACCGGATGCAGTTAAAGTGCCAGAGAGAGTCACAGATATGATATTTGGGACAGTGAGCTGTTACTATTTATATTTCAAATTGAGTCAGGCTAAATGGATTTTAGAAAGCCTCTTAAGGAAGATTTAAAGGGAGAAACAAAATCCAAGAATAGTGTGAACAATGCACACAGCTGAATAGTGTACATGTCTCAGTATTACACTGGGCAAAACTCCACAATTTAAAGATGACAGAAAGAAAGGGAAGGGAAACTTGGGAAATGCTTACTCTCAGCCATGTTTAGCAGGGCTATTTTGCCTCCTGCCTAGGCCTTCTGATTTCCAGCAGTGTAGGCTTGAAAGACTAGTGCAAACTAAGTAACAGAATCTTCAAGTCAGTACCTAAGGACGGGCTAGTGGCTAAACACTATAGGAATAGCCTCATGGACTCCGTAAGAATCAAGGAGGTATGAATTGTACTAAACTTACCAAAAATCATGCAGGGAAAGTAGGTCCATGAATTTGCATGGCCAAGGGTGACATACACTTCTCCAGACACTGAAACTCTTTTGATCATCATATCTTTCTTTTGACAAACTGAACAGTGTACATTTTCCAGTTAACAGGTAAGTTAATCCTGTTTATGAAGAAGGAAAGTGATGGAGATCAGGGCTGAAACCTTAGTACAGCATTAGCAACATTCATCCAGAGAAAGGACACACTGGAAATCTGCAGGAGAGTGAGACACAACAAGCCATCTTCCCTTGAAGAGGGCAAACACTAACCCCAAGAGTTTAAATCTTTAATGTGGCCAGCTGGCCAAAAACATCTGAGGCTTGTTGAAAAGACGTGATGATTGTCAGTTTGAAGCATAAACTACTGGCATGCATCTGTTTTCACAACCTGAGGCTTTATTTTCTAACTACTTAAATAAATATCAAAGCAGCCATTGTTCAGATGAACGCTGAGCAGGAAAGTAATTTCATTTACAACTACAACTACTTAATAAAATGTAACTGTGCAACATTAGTATATCTTGAACATCATGACATTTTTACATATATAGGTATAAATGTGTTTAAGTGTTATTGTGAAAATCCTGTGAGAGACAGAGAAGCAAAAATTACATTCAAAGAAGTGATGCTAAACTAGCTGAGCACGCAGACAGAAATTCCCTAAAAATAAGCATTTATCACAAGGCCATAATGTCAATGGGACAGAGCATTGCTGTTCCTTTGTTGTCTTTAAGACTGCATACAACATTCAGTTGCAACGTCGGAAATTCTTTTTCCCTTAGTTATTCCAGAAAAGTGTCTATAAGCTTTGCTATAATCGTTGATTCCCTCTACATCAATTCTATTTCTTAAAGAGATTCTAGTTGCCTCAGAACATTTAGCTTATATTAGCATATAGCTTATATGATGCTTAAATCTCATCCACACACAAGTCACCTCTTTTCCTAAGTCCTTAGGTAAGCATGATTTTGAGGTTTTTTTCCCCACTTCTCTCCTTACAGAAGTGGGCAATATACATTTAACATTATTGTCAGTCAGTCTCAGCTTTGCTGAAGCAGAGCTTCTGCCTACTGAAGCATATACAACCTTCAATCCACCAGCTTTTGAAGACTGTTAAAGAGCCATCCTATTTAGCAACAATTTTGCTTAACACCTCACATTTTTCCCTATTTCTTTCCCTGATACTCGTGATGTTGAATTTCACGGAAATAGTTCTGTATGTCAGTATTTGAAATGAGATCACATAAGCAGTGTTATGGCTTCAGATAGAAAAGTTGGTGGCAACTTGCTTTCTTTTGTTAGGAGGGAATGAAACTATTGTGTATATTGTTCAGTCAGAGGCACTTATGAATATAATGCTAAAGTAAAAATAAAATTGACAGACAGCTATTTTATGAGATATAATGAAAATATAGAGTTTCTACTGATAGTTTAAGATTAAATTTTTGAGTAATATTCACATGTGGACTAAAAAAAGAGTTCAGCAACCACTGAAACCAATGATCACACTTCCTACAGGTCAATGTTCTATGACTGATCATCTTCGGTGTTGCTAAAAGATACACCAAAGCTTATGGAGGACATTATAAGACATATCTCCAGCATGAATTCTTCATAATGTATTGAGCTAACGCCAGCCTTTTCTTTACTGGGACTGTGTAAATCTCGACAAAGTTAATTATTCCAAGACTTTTAGTTTTCTGCCAAGTGTGACTGAAACTGGTGAATGAAATAAAACAGAAGGCTGAAATTTCATTTTAGTGGGAGAACAGGCACAAAAGACAAAGCATGGATGACATAAGTTTCTTCAAAGAAAATACCATTTAACTAGTTTTATTTATATCCACCCGGCTTAAACTCTGTCCTGTCCAAAAGCTATTGCAGTTAATGTCATTGATTTTGGAGCTGTTAATGGGCATGGGGATTACAGCTACTTTCTCATTATACACAGGCTGAACCTCACAGAAGGTGCTGAAATCTCTGACAGTAATTCCTCATAAGAAATGTAAATAAGAATGTATCTCCCATGTGAAGCAGAATATCCATTTTTCCATGCATCCTGTTAAACACAGCATTAATTTCCAGTTTGCCTAAATATCATACCCCTTCAACACAAATGCAATTATTTGCAAGTGTGCTTGGCAAGTAAGTGCTGTAGACTTTTCTATTTATTTCACCATGCAGAATGTACTTCATCTTCTCCAGCTCATATTAAAATATAATCTAACAATATGCTCCCTGCTCTCAAACTGACATTTCATTAATTTTCATAGAAATCTGAGCATATTTTAAACACCACCTTTGTGCACGACAAGTAGGATTTTCCAACTTATCAGTAATTTTTTTTCATTTGTAATTTTCCTCTGTTAGAGCATCCAATATCATGGGCAGCTGCCCTGCTGTAGCCCTTGCAACTGGTGCTCTCTTTCCTTGCTGCATTGGGTGCTGCTCTGACCTGGGATGAGCAGGCTGACCTCTCACCTGCTCCAAAAGGAAGATCTACAGAAACAACTACTTATGGCTGCTGAGATGGCTCCAACTGTGGGTTGAGCAACACCTGAGCAGCTCAGCTTAGTAGCTCTACCTCCCTCTGGCCATGGCAAAAGCTGAAGAAGTGCCTGGTAAAGTAGCAGCAGTTTCTGTTGATGGCAGCAGACATTAGAAAGGATTAGGTGTCTCCTTGTACAACGTGTCTCACTGTACTGTGATCCACATTCCCATAGTGGACATGAGGGTTTATGGAGACATTTTGTGTGTTTTTGGGGAGAACATACCAGCCACACTCTAATGGTGTCTTATGGCTGGCGGGAACAACTGAAGCCACTCAGTAAACATCAAGTCCAGTTCAGGGGGTGGGAGAGGTGTGATGTGGTTTAGGATGCTATAGAAGAGGCAGTAGTACTGAAGCCTTTGGCAGAAAATTATGTATGCCTGGAAAGGCTTGAAAAAAGGTATTTAGAGAGGTGGATGGGACAAAAGCCTCCTATATGAGCTGCAAAATGAGAGGTGAGAGGGAGCATCTGGGCACAGAGTGGAGCAGGGATATTTTTTTCCCCTGATCTCGTTATTCCTCCACTGGGAGTTGCATTGTCCAGTACAGTGGGTTTTAGTTTAAAAGCTGACTCAGCAAGAAAGGTGGTGTTTGATAATCTAATATTCTTGGTTATAATAGATCTTGCACAAAAAACACCATCAACATTTCTCTCTTATATTTCTGTCACTCTTTATTTAAAACTCTGAATTAATATTTTTAAAATTCAGTAGCAGTATTTTGGCAAAGATGCAATGTGAGAATGACAGTTTTCCAAAGCCATATGCCTATTAAATTGAGGGTCTGTTCTTTGTGATGGATACCCTTAGTGCTTACTATACCCATGAAGTTAAGGGAAGAAAATAATATAGCTCACAAGTCAATCTCAATATTTCAGCTGAATAGAACACAATGTTTATTATGTTTATTATCAGTCTTTAACAAAATTATTTAAAGCTTGTTTCTGTAACAAATCAAGAATGAAGACACTTCCAATTGTACCATCCATCAAAAATTCATTGACTAAGTAATTATAGGTTTGTTATGCAGCTGCACTTATGGGACCTCAGAATGGATTTCTTAGAAGTAGACAGCCTCAGACAACAAAACACTTTTTACCCCAAGATTTTCAAATCAAGATGGCAAGCATAAAAAATGTTTACAATATTGTAACATCCACATAAACAAGAAGACATAAATTGATTAAAGCAGGTTGTCTTTCCACATCACTGTTTTTTTCAATGTCATGTCAAAAAAAAAAAAAAAAGATTTAGGTACTAACTGTAAAGAAATCTTGTTTTAAAGACAAAAGAAATATTAAGAGCTTCAGCACCTGCAGACCTCTCCTGTTTGATCACTGACTTTTATGACATACATTGTGAAGAACTTTTGAGCATATGTATTTTTAAGGACAGGAAAAGTACTTAAGTGATGTAAAGACCCATTAACATAAAGCCATTGCTTTCTACCATTAAACACACGTATTTCCACTTAGATCTAAAAAATAACCTTACCTGATCCAGTAGAGGAAATCTGCAGCACATTGAGATCAGTCAAGCTTGCATATGCATGGCTAGAAGTTATGGGTGAGATGTCTTGGAATAGGCATTTTTTTCTGTCCCTTTAACTTTGATGTCCTTATAGAAAAGGTAATAAGCCTATCTAACCTTAAACAAGCCAAAAATAAAGTATGAACAGCTCTTTCCTGTGTGTAGTCCAGTGTGGAGATTAGTCCAGTTCCTTCACTGGATTACTGTACAACTCTCCAGAGGCAGGTCAACTGATCAAAAAAACTTCCCTCTCATGCCTCATGGCCAGTCTTTCACAATCATCCTCAGGGGACCAGCATACAACCAAAAGAGAGCAATGCAAGGGTGTGTTGTGATATCCTTCGGCTGCAGATTTCTCAGGATCAGTGTGGTTCTTGGGCCAGTTAAATCCTCATATTGTGAAATCTTAAGGAACTTTGGACATCTGTGCACAGTCCTACCCATGCCTACTTAGTCTGGTACAACAGAGTAAGAAGCAAGAGCCTGAAGAAAAGGAGACTTTATTGTTCTCTGCAAGTACCTGAAAGGAGGCTGTAGAGAGGTGGAGGTCATTCTCTTTTCCCAAGTAACATGACAGGGCAAGAGGAAATGGCCTCAAGTTGCATCATGGTAGATTTAGATTGGATGCTAGGAAAAATTTTTACACTGAAAAGGTTATCAGTCCTTGGAACAGACTGCCCAGGGATGTCTCTTGTTTAGGCTGATGATTGGACTAGATGATATGAAAGGTCCTGCCAATCAAGATGATTCTATGAAGCAAAATGGGTCAGCACAAACCACAACAAGCAACAGCTACGATGGTGCATGCGGACCCACTGGATGGGCAAAGTCTTCCTGGAAAGAAGAATGAACTAGAGACAGATGTAACTCTATAGATCATTCCAAAAAAAGCATACCACTCATCCTGTCCCACCTAAATGCCATAAAAAAAATAAATGCTGTAAATACATAAATACAAGTTGTTGCTCTCATTTCTGCTGACAGGGAGAAAAAGAGGTACTTAACTTTTCTTTTTTTCTTTTCAAATCATGAGTAGCTCACAGATTTGGAGTAGAATTTAAAACTGGTTAATGTGAAAGCAAAATATGGTCGCAGTACTGCTCTGCCCAATGACAAGAACAGGACAAAGTTGGAAATTGATTCCCAAGGCCAAATGAATTCTAAGTAAGAGAGGGTGGGAATAAATAAAATAATCTTAATAAGAAGCTGTAAGATACATATGACTTAAGCCATAGTTTTTGATGAAGACACTAGCCAGTACCAAAGCTTTTAATGGTGCTGCATTGTTGTAAATCCTTGTGATACTCAGCATTGAATTTAAATCTCAGAAAATACATGAAGGATGGTTGTGTACGAGCCAGAAAAAGCAAACTGTTCCTTCCTGGCTCTTGATGAGTCATGTGAATGATGCAATAGAACAGACACTGCACTAATGGTCAATACTTTATGGAAGGCTCCCCTGAGATGACAACTGTACTCCATAATGAGTCTATGGTTCTTCTAAAGATTTTAGGGGAATACAGGAGGTCTTTAAACAGAAAATACTCAACTGTCCAGTGAGCCCAAGCAGGTATTTTTAACTACATTCACAAGCAGCTGTGATTCTCAGAGACTCACAAAAATAGAATTTAAACCAGAAGAAATGAAGGAGAAGATAATTACAAACATGTAAGTTAAAACTTAAGGAGATGAGAGTCCAAATAAACTGACATAATGAAATTACCCGAGTGTTTTGCAAGTGAAGTTCATGAATGATGATGAAGTCAGAGCAGTTAAGCCAAAACATAGCTGATATTTCAATGACATAAAATTTAAAAATGTAGTATTAACAATTATGTATAGTATAGTAGAAGATATAATATGATATAGCATACACTATATGGCTGTTAACTAAGTGGTGAGATTTGGCTCCATATACTCCAGATTACTATGTAATCTTAGTAATTAGTGATTCTTTCGAAACACACAATCAGAAATTTTACATTCTCACTTTCAAGAATATTTTATAGAGATTTCTGCTCACCAACTATGATTAGCTGCTGCCTACCAGGGTGAGAATAATTCAAATTGCATTAATTGCTTCTGTAATTATTTTGACTTCTAATCAGGAATTAAGGACCATACCTATACTCTCATTTTTAATTACAAACTGAGGTTTGAAGGACTTTAGCTTGACTCAAGTGGCCCTGATGTATGCAGCTCATGATGCATTCAGGCTAGCCCACCAATCATTCCATTGTGGGAGTGAAGAGAAACCAACCTTTCTTTTTTAAGAGATATCAGCCACTAAAATACGTCATTCTTGAAATCACTGTCTTCAGATCTACGTTATATAATGTGATGCTTTTGGAACAAGCCAAAATAACAAATAGTTTCAACTAGATCTGCAAGTCAATGCATCTGATAGAGACAGGTTTTCTGTAATGAGAAACATTCTGCTAATTAAGAAACCTCCTTTTAACCCAATTTCCAAGATAGGCTGTCTGGCAGAATGAGTTTTAATTTAAAGCTCTCCAGGAGCTGCATGCTATCAACATGGAATTTGGAAGCCATGTGAGTGTGAAAGTTACATATTTTCCAAAGAAAATCTTGCGTGGTGGATAGATATAGATGGAATATGATTGCTTTCAATACATTCCCCTCTTCTGGGCACAGCAGAAGGTCCTTCCAAAGCAACATTTGTGTGTAAGTCTGCTAATAAAATGTCTTTCCTTTTCCATGTCTGTTCTTTTTCCATTATCCAAATATGCTTTTAACATTATGGATTTTTTAAAAATTATGATTAATCCAACAACAAATTTTTGAGTTTGGAGGAAAATCATGATCAAATCTCAGGAACTGACTCAAAGCTGTTACAAAAATAGAGTGATCTTGACTCCCCCCCTCACCTCATTAGAAAACAATCTGAATTAGAAAGTTCATGTAAAGAAGCAGAGTTTTTCCAGGACTTGTCTTCCTGCCTGTGAGTGATTAATATGTAATGTCAGCTGAAAAACATTTTTTTTCCTAGCAGGTGAAAACAGAGATACCAGGACAAAATTCATCTCCGGTGACAATTCATTAGGCTCAATAGAATTACACTAGAACAGCTTTTAACATTGTTTCAAAATCAAAACATAACAGAAACCTCACTGCTTCTCAGTGAATACTGAGCATGTATTTCTGCCTTCATTCACCCAGATTACTTTCAAGGAAATAGTTTGCAAAGCTACGAGACAATTTATTTTAACAAACACGGCTTTTATCCTAACACACCTGTGCCTTCTAACCTAGGAAATTAATCAGCTATCTTCTGCTAAAGTAGTGTGTTTTAAAATAATTATGCTGAATGCTCAGGCAAAGTGTTTCTGAATAGAAGACTAAAACACTGAAAAATTTCATATGGTAATCAACAGAATCATCATTTAGTATCTTTTGGTGTAGGAAGCTGTTGGAGTACCTCTCATTCTCTACAGGAGAGGGGACCAGCATGCTGGGCTTATTTTTTCACTTTGAAGAAACTCTCTTGCATCCTGATTGGATAATACTGGCTGCTTGAGTTGGCTGCTTTTTCTGTGAGAAAACACAAAATGTTTTAAGAATATGGTTTTTTGTGTGGGGAGTGGCATATTTAACACTGCTCCAAAGTTAAAAATTCATATGTTTATGAGTTATGTAGGTTCCCACTGATTTTGCTTCACTTTTTTCTAAGACATGGGGAAGACAGAAATTCTAACAATAGGCTTGGTGAAAATCTCAGCCTGGTATCTCAAATGGAGATTCATGATGGTGAGCAGACAAAACTGTTATTCCAAATGGTGCCAGGGCAGAAGCTCTTTTTAGCTGTAACAGAAAGAAGTTCTAGTTCTGTGCTCTTGGGTCGGGATAACATGGTATTTTATCTTCTTTCTTTAAAAGTCAATAGAGCAGAGAAACTGATAACACAAGTTTCAGTTTGTATAAGCAACCCTTCCCCATCTAGACAGTTTAATAATGCATAAATAATTATGAAGTTTATATTAACCTAAAGTGGGGAACTCCGTCATTTTACAATCATACTCTGATTTTCATTTCCTGAGGGATTCTCTGTATAGACAGTAAAAGTTGTGGGATGGATAAATTAATAAAAAGCAAAAAAATCAATTGAGACATCCATCCATTCTTATCTGTTATAAAGCATAAAATATTAGCTTTGAAGTCCTATTAACACATAGATGAAATTAGTGGGAATTGAATACATTCAAGACATTATTTTAAAATAGCTCTTCTCTCATAGTAAGTATGAACAGGCAGGGAGGGTCCAGGACCGATGGATGGCTGAGAAGGGGCTTTTGCCTTGGTCTCAGATATCACAGTGATGCTTGGATATCCTTTCTTTTGTTTCAAGGTTACCAATCACCCAGGAGGCTTACACAGATTAAAAAGCAAGAAAAAAACCAAACCAACATGTCAAAAGGAAAATAATAAAAACAGAAGACTCAGTTTTACTCTCTCGTTAATTTATTTTTCCTGTATTATGTATACCAGAAAATGTGAAATGTTGGAATACCTCTAGTGAAGATGGAAGTGTTCCTGCCAATATAATGGCATATTAGTTCTGTGAAGCATTGCAAGAATGGTATAAAAGAACTTGATACCAATACTTTTCTGCATCATGACTTTTCACAACAGGATTATGCACATTATACAAACTCTGCCAAAATGATTGCTTTGATATATTTTACTGAACCTGAAAACTACAGACTGTCTAAACCCAAAAGAATCAGCATGTCCCATTTTCGTGGTACGCTGGGCTGTAGTAGGTCAGTTCAAGGTCCTAAGGATGAAGTAGAGGACAAAAATTTGATAGAAATCTTGTATGTATTTGTATGAGTCTTTTTGGCATAGCTGGTTTTCTTATTGCCATCATATTAGATTCACAGTTTTTAACCTGCTTCTTTGCTAAGCTACAGGGTATGTCCCCCCAGTTTTTGACAATGCTTTTCTAATCAGTGATCTTACTTAAATGCTTCCATTGACCTTCTGGGAAAGAGAGGAACACAGCAACCAAGTTCCGACTTAAAAAAAAGATTAATCACTTTTGATGTCCTCAGAATTATAAAACAATAAAAAGAGGTCCCTGAAAATTTAAAGAGAGAAATAATATTTAAACCTGTTCCCAGTCATTTTAATTATAGAACACATAATTTTATCAGCAACAGCATCAGGCACAGAGAGTTAATTTTCGTCCTTTCTAGTTCATCCTAGAATTAGAAGGAGCAATTTTCTTCACTGTTGTTACTAATGTTGGTTTGTTTGGGTTTTTTCCTGGCTGCTTTCACTCAGTTGAACAATTTCCCTTAGCAGTGAGATGAACCTCTGAGGTCATACCATCCACCAGCCTCCTGGAGCTCAGATACAGAAAGATGCATTTAACTGCATGATGTTACACTGCTCTGTTTCTTCTATCTTGCAGGGACAGGTTCCTGATAAAGGAAAGGCATGGCTTGCTTTGGATGCTATTCAACTTGGATTCTATATTAGCAAGCTTGTATATAGCCCTTCCAGCAGTGTTTCTTTATGAAAGAAGGCTGGACCTCAAAGATAACTGGTTGCTGTGCAGAAATTGAGCTATTAAGACAACCTGTTATTTTTTCAAAATTTTTTGCGCATGTGCACATCTCACTTAGTAACTAATGCCAGGGAATGGGGGAGTAAGACAGAAACAATTCCCTTTCTTTGTCTGAATATGCACTCCCCTTTTCACTCATTTGAAAAAGAAAAAAATGCCCAACAATTTTTATTCACGTTCTGCAAACTCAGTAATTTGAAGATGATGCTGTTTCCTGCACCACATCAGACTCTAGAACTTGGATTTGAATGCTATTTTCTTCAATGTAAGAATTTTAACATTTTTGTATAGTGATTGATAATGCTATTTGTATTTCACCACTGTTCTCCTTAATTACCCAGCCAGACCCCCTTCAAACATTGCCCGGTGTTTTTTCTGCTCATAAAACTTCCATATATGTCTAAAAATCTCTTGACCCATGCCTAATTGTAATCCCAAGACTCCTGCTATCATCAGTAGCCTCCTCTTCAGTTTAGAAACAGTACTTAGAAAGAGTCCAATAGGGGATCTGCTCCAGAGAAACCTCTCCAGTCACAAGGATGTTCCTACCATATATATGTATACATAATTCACAATTACATTTTATTAACTGATCTGGGAAAAATGCAATTCATATATATATATATTACTATGCCATGATGCTTCTCAATTCCAAATCATGGACTTTGCCTTGTTATGTAATTAAACATAATAAATTTACGAGTATTCTATATTATGAGTACATAGCAGAGAGAAAAAAAATAAAAAAAATCAATAAGGGCAAAAGATGTATGAAGAGTGCAGCTGAAAACTATGGGAGAAATACAGAGCAGATATATTACAGAAAAATAATACAGCTCCACATTTTCTGTACAAGTCCTAGAGCAGCTTTTCCTTCCGTGACAATCCTTCTGGATGATCAGCAACAGAAATGCAGTGAAACTTTCCCTTTATTTTTCATCCCCCCCTCAGATCTTACCGATCCACATCAATATTCATCTGTATTTATTGATACAGGCTCTGCTACGTGTATTCATTTAATTAATTGGTTTAGTTTGTTTCAACACTGATTGACTCAAGTCCCAGCTTCCATTAATCTTCCCTGCTGACCATGACAAAGTGTTCATAAATTTGTCCCACTCACACAAATGGCAGATCATTTTTCAATTTCATTTCATGTTGCGTTGCATGGGAGAAGCTTCTTGTTCCCTTGCCCAAGGGCAGCACTTGTTAAACAACTGCGCAGCATTTAAGAACCAAGTGACAGCTTCTGGTTTTGTTAGACCAGATGTCCTCCAAAATAACTTGATATAAGGCTAAGTCTGAACTCAGTTGCCAAATATAATACAGTTTTGAAGCAATTGCAGAAGTGCATTTCTCTCTTGCATAAATTTCTTTGTTATTAGATAGAAAATATGTCTCTTATTTGTTGCTGAAAAAATAAATCTATAGAAGACTTTAAAGACATTTTCTTTCTTAATTAAAAGCAAGAAGCCAGCAGTTCAATGCCACACAATGGACAATTTCACAAAGAATTCTGAGAGAGATGACTGTTGGATGATTTTCTTTATAGATACCATTAAAAAAAAAAACATTACCAAATCATGTTTTGAGTCTTGCTGAACTATCTCTCAGTTTAAAGGGCAGACAACAGTGTGCCTTGGGATGAAGGAACAGGAAAATTCCATAAATCAGCTTTTGTGAAGACTGTGGAGACTTTCTGTGACAGCTAAAGATACCCTTGAACATTAGTTTCATCTTCTTAAAATTGTATTTGTGGAGATAATTTTTACAGTGTAGTGAGTGTACAGAACACAGCAGCAGAGATCTGGTTGGAAGGACAATTAGAGTCATGATCTGTCATTAACTAACTAGTACATACCTAGTCTGAAAGGCATGTAGAATTTTTCTTCTTTAATGGGGAAAAGGACAAGAATAAATAGCCAATGCCCATTAAACTAAATACAAGAGATCAAATTTCCAGATCCAGCTTTTCTGCACAAGTCATAGGAGATGCATTCCCCACAGTCAAACCCTGTAAAACTCAAGAAAGCTCTGAAGTTTCCTTCTGGAAACATGACTTTATCGACTTTTAGAGAGGCTGTGAGGTGTTTTAAATTACATTGAACAATAACCACATTTTATTATGCAAAACAAACCTTTCCTGACAGAACTTAAAAGGGAAAAATAAGTAATTTTCTGTGGCATGGGAAGAATTTTATCACTTACCCAGAATGTTTAAGTGAGATGACAATGAAAACTCATCCACTTGCTGGAAGTGATATGCTGTTAAAACTTAAGTAATTGGCATTTGTTCCATTTTTTCCTTTGGGGAAAAAAATACTGGGTAGAACAGCTTTCAGACAAAGTTGAAGAATGAGATTTCAATAAAGAATGAGGTTTCAATAAAGCTACAAGCACTTGAAAACAACACCAGAATGATAAGTGTCTTGCAAACTTAACTGAAGTAGGCATTACACACATCACTGCAGTTCAGAGCTACATTATTTTTAGAACAGGTAATTAAAGAAATCATGTCAAATTTCACAATGCTGGTAGCAACTATGTTTGCCAAGATTATCCCTTGCTACTTACTCTGTTCAGACAGCAACACTATCTTCCTTTGAGCTATGCTAGGCACATTAGGAGGACTGAGGGTTCATGTGCCAGCAGTACTTCAAGCTGGACCAAATCCTAAATGTGCTGAGCTTACAGTGTAAAAAAGGGTCCAGAGAAGGAGACTGCACCTGAAGTAAAGGGAAGGGAAGGGAAAGGAAAGGAAGGGAAGGGAATGGAAGGGAAGGGAAAGGAAGGGAAGGGGAGTCAAATTCTATGTCAGGTGCTCTCAATTCCATTGCTTAGCTCCAATAACAATGAATACAGATGGACACATTTTGGGAAACATGATTTGCTATGGCTAACCTGTTTTATGGCAATATTTCTGGACTAAGGCAACTAAGTTCAGTGCCCTGGGAAAAAAATGCAATTGATTTCAGAAGATAAATGTTTCCCTTTTCATTTTTCCATATCAGCTAGAGCTCAGAAGTTAATCCTTAAGCCTTTTACTAAGTATTACCTTGTCTACACTAATCAAAAGTTTCTCCACTCCCATTTATACAACCATTTCATTAAAGACTGGATCATTTCCTTCTCTTTACTGATCAGATACTATCTCCATAATCCCTAGTACATTCTGTATTGTGGAGTCCTGCTGATGGTAGCATAGCTAACTGACTCTCTGCATTACGTGCCTTTTGATCACATGACACAGTAACTTCAGATGTGATGCCAGGAGAAAGGGAGAGAGACACAATCCAAATGAAAATTAATTTATCCTGTCCAGGACTAGTCTTTCCCTGAGGCAGAGTAGCAGGATAATACAGAGACAAGCTTACTGCTTTTTGGAGAACCACACAAAGCAGAAATATAAAAAATCCTATGAAGTCATACAGTCTTCTAGCTTATCACTGTAGAAGTGTCCTTTACAATGTATTGAACACTACAGTTTTAACTGACATAACCAATGAAAGAACCAGCATTTCTCTTAGGAATTTATTTCACAATCTACTAGATCTCATTCTGAGGAAATAAAAAGATAATAACTGCAAAAGCTTGTAATCTGTCACATTAAAAAAGTCATATATAAAAATTACATGCAAAACTACATTAAAAGCTCATGGAGTATAGCACTCTGAAATTTTAAAATGTGAAAATTAATTCTGAAGTACTCAACCTGATGTACATCTACATGATGATATATTCTCCTGCTAAACAGCAACACAAATTTTATCTCCTACCTGGCCCTGCCTCATTCAGAATGGTCAGAGCTCACATAATGAGCTAACCATGTCTGTTTTGCATTCTCATTTTTGAGGATTTTGACACAGACACTACACATAAACAAAAGTCTTCCAAAGATTAATCTCCTTAAAGACCTTTCTCTGTTGCTCTTCAAAAAACCATTCAGACATTTCATATGCACTCTACTCAGGGCAACCTTGGGAACTGCCAGTAGTAGTTTTAATTTCATCTGACAGCCAAAGAGCCCAGGCTTGGAGCTTTCCCAGTGTTAAGGTGCTCAGGCAGGTGCTTTGTTAAGGTGCTGTTACAGGCAGGGCTTTGGGTTCTTTGATACTGGCAGGTTTCAGACTGCCTCAGACCCATCTGACCTGTTAGGGACACACAGGAATATCCTGTCTCAGAGGGGCAAAAGGGTTTTGGGACAGAAACTAGCAGAGCTCATTAGGAGGGCTTAAAATTAGATCTGAAGGGGGATGGGTTT
>VZTY01000778.1:0-41523 GCA_013400935.1 Turnix velox | reverse complement strand
AACCAGCTCCTTATCCAGCGAGTGGTCCATCCATAAAACCAATTCTTTTCCAGTTTGGTGACCAGGATGTCATGCCGGAGAGTGTCAAATGCCTTTCACAGGTCCAGGTAGATGATGTCAGTTGCCCTTCCTTTGTCCAGCAATGATGTGACTCTGTCATAGAAGGCCACCAAATTGGTCAGGCATGATTTGCCCCTGGTGAAGCCATGTTGGTTGCCACCAATCACCTCTGCGTCATGCTCCATGTGTTTTTTGCAACATCTTCAGGAGGATCAAGAGACTTTCATAAGCTTCAAGTTAGACCTAAAGTAAATCTGTATTGTTCTACCTACCACCCAGCTCTGAAACTCGGCACTGGCTGTTCCCACTGCCTAACATGCTACATAACAGCCTGCCTTCTCCACCTCACTGCAGCAACATACCTTACAGGATGTTGTTTTCTATCCTCGTCATAGACTTATCCAGAAATCCACACTCTCAGAAAAGCAGCTTGTGCCTAGAGGGCACAAAGTTGGTTCCCCATTGGCAGTAGAAACATGTAGTGATGCAAAATCCTATTGGCTTTCCTATTTAGAAATCTTTGTTCTTTTTCATTGTTTGTTTGTTCTGGGGGATTTTTTGTTTGTTTTTTGTTTTTCTGTTTTGGTGGCCAGTAAGCTGAAACCTCAGACCTAACAGCTACATCAGATGATACTGCTTGCTGCTCTTCAGTGCTTGAAAATATATAATCACAGTTCGTGATTTCTGACTTCTTCAGGTTCTGTCCTTATATCAGCAGCATATTCTCTAAAAGCTGATGTTCTCTAAACGTTTGGGGCTGCAGTCTGAGTACCAAAGCCTGTGTCTTGCTCCTTTTGAATTTATCAGAGTATTCTGACAGGATGCACTTCATGGCATGCAGCATGCGTACAGAGGGCTTGAAACTAGATGATCTTTAAAATCCCCTCCAACATAAACCATTCTATGATTCTATATACATAGCACCAAACTACAGCCTATAATGGTGATACAGGTAACTGTAAGAATCCCAGCAACCACAGAGAAAGGGAACTTCCCATTACCTGGGATGAGCATGATGCAGGAGTCTCTTGTTCCAGCTATTGGGATCAATCTCTTCTTCACATAAACAGGTTCTGCTCCTTCGTAGGCCTCCTAGGAGGGTCTTATCGACCTTGGGTGTATTCCTCCATTCATAGTTTCGATTTCCCTCAGTTCTCCTGAAAGTAATCCTCCCTCAATATGTTGGGCTTGTTATGCAGCCTTGGAAAGTGAGGGACCTCAGTCCATTCCCAGCTTCTGTTTAGTTGCTTTCTGTCCACATTTAAACTTTACATGCTCATCTAATTACCTCAGTAAGTAATACATTTATTATGTATAATGGTTATACCTATGCTGTCGTGGATTATACTTTAAATTATATATTTTTATGACTGCATATGTATATGCATACATATAATACTTTATCTATACATATAATACTTTATCTATCTACAGATATTTACACTCCTTGATTCATATGCAGTCATCTAAATATATATATATAAATATGTATTGGATATAAATGCATATTTTTTAATATGTGAGCTCTTTCTAGCCCAAAAGAAAGAAACAGCAAATCATGGGGCTCCTTGATATGAGTGTGACAGTGTCAAGAAATGGTCAGTCTGAAAATGACAACACATAGCACCTTAACTAAAGGTGCCATGGAACGTACAAAAAAGCCACACAATTTTCCTGTAAATGTTTTGGTGCTATCGAGTCCCTTTATGCTACATGATGTCCACATCCCGGCTTCCTGAATCAGATACTGATTCTGTGGTACTTGCCAGATGCAACTTCTTCCCCTCTACCCTTTTTTTTTTGGTTGTAATTTCTCTTTTCATTTGGAGTAAATGACCCACACAGGCAAATATCACCTCTCTCTAATGTTCTACATTCTTAGAGAAAAACGAGGTGCAGTGGTTGAAACTGCCTCCAGGCAACTTCAAGTTTTCAGACAGGGACTTAAACAACTGATCATACCAGGCCTTACTGAATTTGGCAGCCATGTAGGGGTTATGTTTTTCACATGAATGAACTGTTCTTGAACAATTTCTCCAATGTATTAAGCACAAACAGGCTTTTCTTCAACATCAAGCATACGGATCTCCCCTTTCTCTCTTTCTTTGCCCTTCCCATTCCTCTCCCATTTTCCTAACAATAAATGTAGCTATTGTGGCCATGGTGGCAGTGGAATGGATTCTGTCTACAAGCAAAGTATTTCTGATAGCATGGTACCACTAAGGATAGGGAAATGGAAAGAAGTCAAATCACTTTGGGCTGTGTCACAGTCCACACAATTGTGCTGGAAATGGAATGGACAAAGATACTGCCCCAGTGCTCACCCACTCTGTGCTGCATGAGTATTAGCAGCCCTCCAGAGCCAACAGCTGAAATCCTTGATAGGGTGGATCATAGGGCCCCTGCCTACTGTGCATTGCACACTCTGGCAACAGGAAGTTCTGTTCTGTCCTCCCTGGACTTTGGAGGGGCTGTAGCTCTGACTGCCCTCTGCAGTCTCACTGTATGAGCCTACAGAATGGGATAAAAAACTTTTTCCTGCAACTGCTTATTAATTACAGGTGAACTTTGGACTATTAGTGAGGAGGAACACAAATATTATAGTAAGTCCTGCACTATGCCATCTGCTACTGTAAAATCAGTCTTCAAACAGACTTTAAAGCAGACATTCAAACCTCAGTCTGGCTGGCCTTCAGAACTTCATCTTAGATCATCTGCTACCACAAAGATAGCCCTGTAATAAGCTGTATCTTCCAGGCAATCGATACTGTCCTTTAACTCTATGTACCAAAGTAATGGGAGAGAATAAAAAAGTAGTAACAGCAAACAGTGGTGAATTAATTTGGCAATTATCATAGATGTTAGTTTAGCCAAGCTACTTACAGCAAAAGCAGCAGGTCTTTCTGTAAATTTGAAAATCAGACTATAAATGAGGAAGAAATGAAGCAGAGCAGCTTTAAAGAACATCTGAATGCAAAATAAACACAGAGGGATGCTTCCTTAAAAAGCCTCATGCAGTTGTGCTTAAATAAAGCTGTTCCTTGTTGAATAGTGGAGATTTCCCTTAGGACATTCTAGCAGGATGATGTAAAGTAGTTCAGGTGTGGGAGGCCATACCATGAAGCACAGGAAATAGCTGAAATCTTTTGATATGTTTATAGTGCTAAGTAAATGGAAAATGGCTACAGCTGAAGTTGTCAACCACTTCACTGTCATTTTTTCTGACAGATGGTCATTTTTCAACATCAACATTTCTCTGAAATTGCATACACAATCAAGGTATGCAGGCACACTCTGCAGCTAGAGCTCAGGATGTGCTTTTGGAGTGAGTTCCTTGCAGTTTGAAAGTTTTACTTTGTTATTCTTCATTTCCTCATCTCCACACACTATTCAACTGTTTAAAACCAGATTTCTAATCTCACTGGTGGGGTTTCAGAGCTTTTTATAGTACAACACACACTTTTGAAACAGCCTGCAATACCAGCCATGACAATCTTGGAGGGGACTTCTGTTCTCCTTTTCTGCTGTCATAAAGCTGATTTACAAACCAGTGAAAACACAGAAAAATACTGTTCTATTTTCATCTTTACTTTCCTTCCCTCTGTTTCTTCTTCTCTCCTTCCTTATGTCTCACCTCCTTCCCTCCTAGAATTCTTAAGAATTTTTTCAGCATAATCAGAGATCAATGCTACACTATTCTGCTTTGAAATTCTACCTATGGTGAAACGCTTGTAAGATAAACTGCAGGGAAAGTGTAGTATTTTGCTACTTGAAACCTGCAAACAGAGGTGATTACTCAACAAATCTCACAGGCAACTGAAAAATTATCTACCTATGTTGATCTATCTAGATCCAAACCTATGGTGAATCTTTTTCCAGGTATTAAGGTAACACTAGTTAATGTCCATAAAAGGTACATTCCATGGTCCAAAAGCTAGACATGAAAATGTTCACTGTTTACCAGAAACAGCAAACAAAACCTGCTTTTCCCCATTCAAGTAGTTTAATATATGTGAATTTGTAATCCCATCTAAGGTAGGATAAACAGAAAATCCCAGACATGGTCTGCTATAACAAAAACAGCTTTTTTAACATAGAGCTCATAAAATTACTGTAAGAGTGTGCATAATAGGTAGCAGCCTTCAGTGTGAGTGTAGCACACAGTCGTCTATTTAGGCAATTAAGGATAGAGGCCTAAATAGACCTCTAAGGATTACTTACTATTGATGTCATTATAAAGGGCAGATATAACTCATACCTGAATAATCATCATGTATCACAGATCTCAATTTTGTTTAGGTTCTGGCTTTCTGTATCACACACATGCACTGAAATTTGAGGGGTACCTTATATGAAAATAGTTCTAGCCCTACTTGCCTACACATTATAGAAGAATTATTCATGAATGTGTATGCATACTTTAGAAGAATACATATCACAGCTGAGACATACTAACAATGTGGCTTAGAAGTGATATAAAAAAAAATATATTCAACTTGCTGTAAACAAAATGACATAAAAATTTTAACTACCTTCCTGTATTCTAAAGCCACTATTCTAGACTTCAAAAAATAGAATCCAGGCCCTCAGAGCTAAAAGTATTGTAGTGTTGTGGAATTAAATCTTTGCAATACAGGGGATTTGGTCTGACAAGTAGCAGTGCTCTATCTTACATTAGTTGGTGAATATTTACTCTAATCCTGTTGCCATACCTCTGTATGCCTTTCTTTCCCAGACTGTGAAACAACATAAAAATCTCTTTGGTTTACAACAAAGCATTTTGAAAAGTACTTACGGAAGATCAGTGCTTAAAACAGTATTTTGGGTTTGGTCCATATGAATGAGTTTTTCACACTTTTAAAAAAAGTATCTGAGGGTGGTGAGACACTGGAATAGCTTGGCCAGAGAAGTAATGGAAACCCCATCCCTGGAGACATTCAAGGCCAGGCTTGATAAGGCTCTGATCAGGGGCTGGGCTACAAAACCCTTTGTAGCTCAGTGCATTCCATGACTGCTATTATCAAATGCTTATCTTTTTACCTGTTGCTTCTTCTTATTTTTGAAGGAAGATTATAAACCTATTGAGTTATTTTTAGCTTACTATGAACAAACAGGCTTAAATCAAAGAATACTGAACATTGTTCATGTAAGATGGTACCTTAACAGTATTGGAAGATACCATCTGCAGAGGAATGGGTAGAGGCAGTGCCTCCAATTATACCTTTCTTGAGGCAAACCTGATCAATGTGCACCAACATCTTCAGAACAACATATCATGACTTCTGTTCCTGCTTAGTCTAGAGATGATTCATATCAAAATTTTTTGTAAGAGTAGATATTCTTCTCTTAAAACTGACCCAAACTGTTTTAAAAATTACCTACTGTGCAGCCGTGAACTGTTAATTTATTTCATACCGAACACATTCAAACATAGTCTTCTGGCGTTGAAGTCAGTGTACTAGGATACTAGCATCCTGGTATTTTATTGGTGATTTAATATATATATACTTTTCTGGAATTTAATTGTTGAATAGTAAATAAAAACTGAACTACTATATCTTTTGTCATTTTTTTCATCCCCTACAAGCGTAGCTTTGAATGAAAGTTCACTAAAACTAACTATTCCTGTGATGGCTTGAAATCTTGTGTTCTGATTATACCTGGAAAATACTTCAGCATTAAACAGAATTGACTGCATTTTTTCCCCTCTTTTCCTATTTTTTGCTAATGGAAAAGTCTTACTACGATTTTTCTTTCTGTAAGACAATAAAATTCCTGTGAAATCAAGTATATATTGATGCATATGTAATAACCAATACATCAGAAACACTTAAGACACTTCTATGTTCCATTGCAATATCTGGCAAATACGTGAACTGCAATTGATAAAACCCATATAGAAAAAGACAACCAATGCTTTCAAATTGTTTTCAGTTAGGCTGTAGTCTTGTAATACATTTTGAAGTTAATATTGCTTGGCAATATAATTAAACATGACTCAGTCAGAATGCTAATTTTGATTTAGCCATGAACGGATCAATTCAGGAAGAAGTTATGCATCTTTTGCAATATTTGTAGCCTTTCTCTGGAAAGTGTGGAATGCTGCACTAACAAGTAGAGCCACAAAGGCTTCTTGCCTATTTATAGGAACCCTCCAATAAGCTCTGCTCTCCTCTCCAGACCAAGAAAATATGGAATTCACTTAAGGTGGTTCCCTTGCAGTAAAAGATTAAAATGCATGTTAGCTGAAGTGAATACATGTAAATTCTCTGTGGTAAATTTTCTATGAAACTATTTTAATTTGAAAAGCTCACAGAATTTTGCAAATGAGTTTTCAGCACATTTCCTACTGATGTATTCACATACAAATATTTGTATCTTGTGTTGACATGCAGTTCTATATGGTAACTTTTGCAATCCAAGGCATGTATTAAGATACTGTCCATGGATTTTATATATACCTTGGTACATAAAGTTTCAGTTTCCTATGTGGAATATTTGTGTATAGGATTTTAAACAGTATTTAGCTGGCTGTGTTTGTGAAATGTGCCATATCACAATCTTCAGGCTGAGAATAGGTGGTGCCATGGTATCTCAAATCATATGTTCACCTTGGCCAGGAGTAGAATGAAGGAGTACATTACTGCAGTTCACTATATTGTTTCCTCAGCATTTTTCTTGAGAAACTCAAGAGACAGAGATGTATTTTATCATGTGAATCCTTTGAAGCTCAGATTGGCTCACAGAGCTCTGAAAATGGACAGCAGTTTTATCAGTGATGTGTGAAGACATTTAATAGTTAGCTATTCTTTCTCTCTTTTTTTTAACTGCAGTCTGGAGAAAATGGCACAGCCTGTAAAATGTAGATCTAAAGCCTCACCTTCCCTAAATGGGATGATTTTGTTTTATATTCTAGTGGAGAATACAGCAGATGCTAACATATCTGTTCAGGACCACTAAAACTGAACATAAATCACTAAAATCTGGGAGTTCTTGGAAGCATGTCAGATTTTAGTCTGTAGTCAGCTTTGATTTGCACCAAGGTAACCAGGATGTATTTATAATAAATAATGGAGGTTCCATCTTTTCTTCATTTTTTTGACAGATGCTTACATTCTCATAGACTTCTAATGCACTTGATTTCCTAAACCTTGAAGGGTTTCATTAAAACACTTAAAATTTAGTTAAACATTAATATGAGATGATAAATTAATAATTAGTATTGACTACTTGTAGCTCTGCTGTTCATCCTCATCAAAAATCTACTTTGACAAAGTAGTAACCAAAAGCTATATTGGATTGTGTTTTTCTCATCTCCTGCTCTTCAGTCTTAAAAGGAACATTTATTCCAGAAACATCTTTTGGTTTTCCTTGTTGAGAAAGAAAAAAAGTTTATGAAGCATATATATATATGTATACTAGTTCTGTAGTGCCAATGAGAGCAGCTGACTCCTAGAGAGCTACTATTAATCTTTTAGAGAATCCCTGGTGAGTTACAGAGCAGGTTGCAGAGTGTTGAAGTCAGTGTCAAATGTTTAGACTCTGTGTATGGATACCTTCTCCACTACTTCAAAAAAGACATAAGAAAGACTGGACAGGACATTCTCTTCTACCTTCATACTGTGATTCTGGTAGGAATCTTGCAGGAGAGGAGGAGGAAGCCTGCTCAGCTGCATACTTTCTCCAACGCAGGAATCAGAGTTGAGTTATTGGAACATGAATCCACAGAGGAAAAGCTACTGCTGAGGTAATCTTCTCCCTGTTTTTAATTATTTATGCAGGAGCTGTCATACTAGGTGAAATTAGTAGCCAACCTTGCTGAGGCTCCATCTATCCATGTTGGACTGACCATGTCCATGCATGCTAGAATCCAGTCAACTGTGCACTAAGACAGTGCACTTTCCTACTTAGTCCTCATCAGATAGCTGAAGAATGGTGTACGTAACCGATCCCTAATACTTTGTGTACATGATATTTTAGAAGTACAGTTATTTTCCTTACAATATGTCTAGGCCACTTTGCCTTCTTGTGGTTTTTTGTTGTTTTTTTTTTTTAGCCTCAGTGACATCTTGTGGCTGTAACATGTTCATCTTACAATTGTCTAAAAGTACTTTTTGTAAGAGTTTCATTCCCTGAGTATCAGCAAGTTGAAGGAAAGTCTAAATAAAAACAGCATCTTGGTTTTTATAATAAGTTTTAGCCTGCAGTAAAAGAGAATGAAATTTGTAAGAGATTTACATTGATACACGTGAAGAATGTACACAAGACAGGAATGATCATGGTTGGACATGGCTCTCTATATCTCAGATAATAGGATATTGTTCTGATTACTTTCCCACCAGTAAGACTGACTTTCCCCAACTTCTGAAGCAATGTTTCAGAAGACTGCATCTGATTCACAGTTTGTTGATACACTTCAAGGGCCACAGAATTAACTTGTGAGCTTTTGTCTTATTTTTTATTTGTTTTTCATCTGACATAATTGCAATGATAGTCTGTTCAAATGCTGTTTGGCTGGTATTTGCTGACTCTTCCTAGGTGGGAAGGTCATTGCTAAGCTAAAACATGAGTATGCAATCTGAAAAGAAACAGTTGCCATCAAAACAAAGAAAAGCAAGCTTTTAAACTGTGATGTTTTAAAATTCTTCACACTTCAATTACTTCTTCATGAAACAAATTATGAGATAAATGAGTTTCAGTCACTAGAAAAGGAGGTAGATTTGCTTTATGGCTAAACTTCTGACCAAATGCCCTGCTCAGAGCTTCATTTTCACCAAATCATCTCTGGATTACTGATGTAGAGTTATTGCTGTTACTTTAAAAAGAATAAATTATCTTTCCCTACAGATTGTTCCAGCAATTTGTATGTGTACCTGTTGAATTTCATAATACTCCACCTCAAACTGTCAGTATATAACCTGCATTACTGTTACTACTGCTTGTTTGTTACAGAACAGGAAGGAGTAACATAATTTCTATTTCATATTACTGTTGCACTTCAGCACTGAGATGTGACATGGTTCTTACTGCCAATGTTACTTTGTCTTTATGAGCTCATGGGCTGTTCTCTCATCATTAGGAAGGAGAAAAGTAGTTTGGTTATCTCCGCGTGCCACTAGTGAATGTAAATGTTTTTACTACTGTAGATGTAAATATACTGTAGATGTTAGGTTAAAAGAAGATATATTATGCTGTCAATTTTTTTCCATATGACAGTTATCTATCTGCCTCCTGCACAGATAGCCTAGGCTCATCTAAGATTTTTGGCCTGATTCTGCTTTCACCCATCTGCTGATCAAATGTAACTTTGCAAAAATAGGTCAAATTTTTCTGTGAGGAAAGAATATTAGGGCTTGTTAGTAGTTCTCATGGGCCTAATTAAAAAAACCAACCAAACAAACAAACAAACAAAAAAACATAGTTTATGTGCAGGAATTGTGGGTGGTCTGCTCCCCTATATCTGAGGCTGATGTATGAATTCAGTTTTGGGAGAGAGCAAGTTGAAATCAAATGGGAAAAAGTGTGCTGAAACTGGATGATTTATGTCACTAGTACATTTTACTTTTCAATAAACTGTCAAAAGATAGTGCACAGAATACCTCAGAGCTTCCAAGTAACTTCTGAGATTTTTTATGAGTGTAAGAGGAAAAAGATAAGGTTGTCCTCTTGAAAAAATATTCCCATGCTGGAAGCAAATAAAGACAGATCATGGCTATAAAGATGTGACAAGATAAATAATTCTGGTTTAGTGGAAAGTTAGTTCATCTTATGTAGAGAAGACACAAATACCTAATTAAAAAAGGAAAAACCCAACAAAACTGGTATGGTACTTACCCAAAGTCAATGCATCAGGAAGGAACTTGGTCATTCAATTATAACATGCAGATAACCCCAAAAAGCTGAAAGTTGCACTTGTTTGGTTTGTATAACAGACTGTGATAATTCTGAGTGAAATGGAATTATTTGGATTTATTGCAAACCAGGGGAAGGTAGAAATAAACTGCATTTATTTTATTAAATCAAATGTGTTCCTGTAGGTGACTCAAAAGAAATACAACTCATATTGTGTGACAGAACACTATCTAGGATAGAGACATTGTGGAAAATATTTGTAGCTATACTTGAAACTACAAATCAGTGATACAGGAGCCCAAAGGTTTTATGTAACCACTGGGCATTTAAAAAAAGAAAACTAAACAGTGGTGAATAGTTGGTATTTACCAGTGCATCTGTGAGAGATGCAAGTGCTGCTAATTCATGAGTCATGTACAATGCTAAACTGGAAGAGGTTCTGAGAAGAGCCAAATGAATAAGAAAAGAATCTTGTGTTAAGCTTGTCAGGGGATAGAACTGATAAGGCTGTAGTTCATATCATTATCAGTCTTACGCAGCAAATCATAATAGGTAGGTGATCAAAATGATCCCTTCTGCCTTTTGATCTGTGAAAATAAAGTCTTAAAACAAGTCTTTAAATACTTCAAGAATTGCTTCAATAAAAATGGTGCATGGTTCCTACCTGCTGTTTATCACTCCATGGGAAATAAGTAATAATTAACTCTGAGAACTGCAGTGGCAATATTGTCTAGTCAACTTATTGACTACAGTATGCCTGGTGTTGTACATATTTTGAATCAAGTAAAGCAATAGATGCTGTACTAAAATTTCAGTAACACAGTGCTTTCAAGAGATAATCAGATGGGAATTTATCCAGTTGTATGAAATGGCTGATGGATTTATGTTTTTTCTTTTGTATTGAGATTTCAGAATTCAAAGAGTTTTGATGTTTACTTCTTGCTTTTTAATTGCCTACTGTTAGAAGCGTGTCACAAAAAAAATGGAATTTGTTTTACATTATGTTCAAACAAGCAGGTTAATAGAAGCCATTAGCATGCTTGGTACTGCAGAAGAAGTCTGGGAATGACAGTCTAATTTAGAGAGAAAGCCCATTTAAATTTTTATTACAATTTATCTCACTAAAAGTGAAAGTATCATGAGCAGAAACTCAAGATAAATAAAACCGCTTATTTTTATTATCAAATAAGACTAATGAGAAATACTAAGCAAACTCTGAAAGTTGCATTGATAAAACATGATGACATAATGTAGGAATTATTTGTTTTGAAATAAATTCCAGGCCTCGGGAAAGAGTTTCACAGGTATGTAATAAGTTCACACAAGTAACAAATAAATGCACTTGTTCTACTCTATCTTTTATGAAGAAAAAGAGTACCAAAATATGCAAGCAAACACTTTACCCATGTCAGATATTGAAGCTCTACTGCAGCAGCTGGGGCTATAATGTGTAAACTGCCTGATAACTCATATACCAATGGCACATTTCCCATGCCACTCCATATTCCCTTTTTGCACCCTGTTAATATACTGTATTCTGCATCACTAATTGTTGTTTACAGATCAACAAGGTCAATCCTTTTTTGCTGCAGCTCCTTACATTGTACATTCAAATATGGATGGCTGTATTCTGTTCCTATACTCTTTTCTGAGTGATTAAATTGATTGGGAGGAGTTTAGTAAGAGGAAAGAGGTGACAGGTTTGCTAACGCCTCTCTCTTCTTCCATCACTTGAGAGGAGACCAAGGATTTCAGGTGCACAGTTAAGAACAGGATTAATCCTAACAGATAACAGATTTAAAATAGATATAGAAGATACATACTTCACTGAGACGTTGCAGCACTTTTCCTGATAAGGATCTACCTTGCCCTTTTAAAAGGATACTAACAAGAGACCTGTGGTGTCCTGTCCATCAGCTTGGGTTGATGCACTGTTGGTAGGATAAAGATTCAGGTGTCTCAAGAAACGATAAGAGTGTCTTCACAAACAAAGGAAACTAGATAACTTTTACAGACAGAGGTGCTAATTAAGGCCAAACAACATAAACATGCATGTCATCAAGACTCAATTTACCTACAAAAATTGCAAATATAATTTCAATATGAGTATCAGACTTTAATTTTCATAGTAAGAATACTGGGGGAGTCTGTAAATTCCAATTACCTTGGAGACAATGGTAAAAGGGACAGGGACATTTGCAGCAGGGGAAAAGTGAGGATAAAAGGTGGCTATGTCCTCCAGCAATTTGAGACACCCCACCTGAGGAATGTCTCAGTCGACCCTCCCTTTATTCAAACAAATTTAACTCTTTAACAGGACTCTTCTGTCTCCTTTGTGAACACATCAACTTTCTGAGCACTATCTTAATTCACAGGTTGCATTCACAAACCAAGGAAGTTTCTTTTTTTTTTTTTTGTTGCTGTTATTGTCATCCCTTTTCCCTAAATGATGATGGAGAACCACAAGAGGAGATCGTCATGTAATCTGGAATTTCCCTGAATTGATGTAATTCTGATTATCAACTTGATTGCATATTCTGACAGTGTTACTGACTTCCACTTATTTGGATAAAGGAAGTATCTTTAAAAAACCACCATAGATGATTAAAAAACCATTGTCCCACAAAAAGTAATCTGAAACTAAATTCAGTACATTAGATGTGACAATTTCCTGATCATACTGCAAGTAAAGATACAGATGAGGTACTAAGGAAATCAGAAATAACTTCTGCATCAGTCCTCCCCTTCCACAAATGTTATTTATCTCAGTATTTTAAGTATGTCCTGCATATCCTTGGGGAACAGCAGATGTTAATTGGATTGGAAAAATCTTTTAAAAAATCTATGACATTACTAATCCTAGATTTTGTATAGCTAGTTAAGCCTCACCCAGAAAGCCTCACCCAACAGAGTTTATATGTGTTATTATACCTTGGAATGTTAAGTGTTTTAGATGCAGTCTCTGCTGGGAGCTCTTATATAAAGAACAGGTTTTCTTCCATGAAACAAGCAAGTATGCAAAACTCTCCCCACCTCTCACTTCCACCCTCCCCCCAAAAAAATCCCAAAGTTGTCCTGTATTGTTCAACCTCTTAACAGCTCATGATGTCATTTTTTATAAGTTAAGAAAAACAAATGCTATCATATTCTTCCTTTTGAACATTCCAAAAAATCAAAAGATTAAGTGTTCTAAATATTGAAACATTTCATCCAATTAGTCAGTGCTGTCTGACATTCTGTCTCTGAACTGCTTCCAATAAACTTTGAATATAGAAAGATAAACCTATTGATTAATTTATACTACTGCACAGATACGATGTTGCTTTTTATACAAAGTAATTTTAATTTTTACGTTTGCATATGAGTTCTTAATTCTTTTTCTATGCTGATTCCTGAATTTCAGCAACTTTTTACTAGTTTATTATATTCTATTACTCTGAAATTGATTTTGAAGAGTCTGAAAGATCATCTCTGGAAATACCACGTGCTGGCTGAGTGTCTTCAAAGACAGAGCACAATGTAGAGTTAGAGTTAAAATCTGGTTGATTGGATATCAGTGGGTTAAATCCAATTTGTACATGCACATACTCAAAACATTGCTAGATTTGCTTAGGAGAAAGTTGTAGATGTTCTGCTTCATTGTTCTTGTCATTGCCAGTAAAGTATATTTCTAGACTTTGAAGAGTTCAGCTCAAGCAGCAGGACCTTTGCAAGGAGTCTTTCTACCACACAGGCTGCCTCTGGCAGCCACACCTAGATCAGATCACACAGGAATGCATCCAGTTGAGTTTTGAATGTCTCCAGAGAAGGAGATCCCACAACCCCTCTGGGCAGCCTGTTCCAGTGTTCTGTCACCCTCAACGTGAAAAAGCTCTTTCTCATTTTTTTTGCACCTGTTGCCTCTTGTCCTATCATTGGGTGTCACTGAGAAGAGCCTGACACTCACTTCTTACATATTTATAAACATTAATGCAATCACCCCTCAGTCTCCTCCAAACTTAAGAGGCCCAGCTCCCTGAGCCTTTCCACATAAGGGAAAGGCTCCAACACCTTTATCATGTTCATGGATCTGCACTGGTCTCTCTCTAGCAGTTCCTCTGAACTGAGGGGCCCAGAGCTAGACACAGTATTTCAATATGGTCTTGCCAGGGCAAGAGCAGAAGGGGAAGAGAACCTCTTTTGACCTACTAACCATGCCTCCTCTAATACACCCCAGGATGCCACTGGTCTTCTTGGCCACAAGGGCACATTGGCTGGTTCATGGTCACCCTGCTGTCCACCAGGACCCCCAGGTCCTCTTCTCCTGAACTGCTCTCTAACAGGTCAGTCCCCAACACACACTGATACATGGGGATGCTCTTGTTCATATGTAGGACTCTACACTTGCTATAATTTATTAAATTGCTCCCCATCCAACTCTCCAGCCTATCTAGGTCTGGATGGATGTCTGCACAACATTCTGGCATGCCAGCCACTCCTTGAAGCTTTGTGTCATCATCAAACTTGCTGACAGTGCACTGTAGTCTCTCATCTAAGTTGTTGATGAAAATATTGAACCAATATTTTGCACCCCAATCAATCCTTGAGGGACTCCACTAGGCACATGCCTCGAGCTAGACTCTGTCCCATTGACCACAACCCTCTGGCTTCTCCCCTTCAGCCAGTTCATCTCAATCATCCAGATCACATTTCCTCATTTCAGCTGCAAGGATGCTGTGGGAGATTGTATCACATGCTTTGCTGAAATCACAATAGACCACATCCACTGCTTTACCATCATCTACCCACTTTGTTAGGTTTATAGAAGGTTATCAGGTTGATCAAGCATGACTTTCCCTTGGGGAATCCATGCTGAGTGCCCCTAATGACCTGTTTATTACTGGTATGCCTAGAGAAGGGACCAAGAATAAGTTTTTCCATCACCCTTCCAGAGATGGAGGTGAGGATGACAGGTCTATAGTTACTCAGGTCCTCCTTCTAGCCCTTTTTGAAGACTGGAGTGAAATTTCCTTTCCTTCAGTCCTCAGGCACCTCTCCTGTTCCTCATGACTTACCAAAGATGATGGAGAGCAATGACTTCTGCTAGCTCCCTCCACACTCTCTGGTGCATCCCAGGACCCCTGGACTTTTTTTATGCCTGGATTGCTTAACTGGTCCCTCACCTTGTCCTTACCAGCCAAGGCACAGTCTCCTTTATCCTACTCCGGGATCTCAGGGGTATGGTTCTCCTTGGGACAGCCTCCAGTAGTATAAATAGAGACAAGGAAGGCATTCAGTACATCTGCCTTTATAGTACCCTCTGTCACCAGAACACCCACATCATTTATCAATGGGTCCACACTGCCTCTAGTGTAAGTTTTACCTAAAATGTATTTTAAAAGGTCCTTCCTGTTGTCCTTGACCCTCTTTGCAAGGTTTAATTCCAAGAAGACCTTAGCTTTCCTAGTTGCCTCCTTACATTCTCTGACAACAGTCTTCTGCTCCTCCCAAGTGTCCAGCCCCTCCTTCCACGATCTGTAGATTCTTCTCTTCTACTTGAGTGTGCTCAGCAGTACCTTGTTTAACCAGGCAAGTCTCCTGCCTGGTTCCTTTTCCTGGCTCCTTTTCTTGACTCCTGACTACATCTAGAGTCAGGAGTCAAATTATACTCCAGCTAATATGGAACAGCCCACATCCACATTGCAAAACTCATTCTTGTTCCAAACCATCCAACATGCTCTGGTAATGGCCACCCCAGAGCCTTCTCTAGAAGCAGTTCCTGAACTCAACACCCAGTTCCTTAATGAGATTACCACTAGGAGCTCAAATGAGAGCGGAACATTCATCCTGCTATAGCCAGTCTGCCATAAACTGTTCCTACAATGACCACCAAAGGCAGTAGCAGCAAGGAATCATGTGTTTCCTTACACATGTGATCTCCCAGTCCAGGGAAGTAGAAGATAAGGCAGCCCAACTGGAACAGGCTGTCCAGAGGTGTGGTGGAGACCCCATCCCTGAAGGCCTTCAAGGCCAGACTTGATGAGGCACAAAGCAGCCTGATCTAGTGCTCTTGCTCACTGCAAGAGGTTCGACTACATGCCTTTTGAAGGTCCCTTCCAGCCAAACACACTCTATGCTTGCCTCAGATGAAACTACTCTACTAAAACTGTATGTTCTAAAGAAAGTCATTAACTCTTCAAGAATAAGAGTTTTGGATAACTGACAAATTTTCCTAGTTTTTCATAAAATGCTTCCTTCTGTAGTTATCATTTATTTAGCTAGGGTCAAATTCATGTCATGCCCAATGTTAACGACAAAGAAAAATAATTATTTTGAAAAGTGTGCATTTCAAAAAATGCAGAAGAAAGGAATCTGAAGATATTTACACTCTGTGCACCCTGTACCTAAGCTACCTATGGAGTGGAAACTGTCAAACAAGATGAAAATCATTCCATTGGTTAAGGAAAAGAAAATTTACACACACATCTTCTGTACTCTTTGAAAAGGGATAGGGGCTACCTGCTCTGTGAGACACCTAAGGGGCCTCACAGCCAGCATCCCACAACCACTGATACCAGTGAATCACAACTTTCCATAGTAATGAAAGGATTGTGTACTTTCAACACAAGCTGCTGCTCACTGATGCAAGTTCCCTTTATGCAAGCACCTAAATGGAAATGGTGAACATGCAACTGGAAATGTGGCCAGCTTTGTAGCTGCTGAGCTACTGGAAAACCTGTGCCTCTGGAACTAATCCTGAAGAAATACTGGGAACAATGGGACATAACTATTGTAGCGCAGAGAAGCGTTATGGCTAAACAAACCGCACAATTCTGAGAAGTGTGTAGGAAAATGCCTGAAGCCTCAGGTATTTAATTTAACATCAACTTACCAAGTGTTACACCTGCCTTAAGGCTCTCCCTGAATTTAGAACTGCAAGTCTACATCTGTAAATTTACTGTAGTAGATAATGAAGTTATACAGGAAAGAGAAAGAGAGAACAATTCTACCCTGAAGTGGCAAGGCAGTGTTGCTGGTAGGAAAAAGTTAAGTTTTCTAAGCATGCTGCCAGCATTCTAAATGTGGAGAAAAGCATACCCTTACTTAGTATATTATTTGCATTCTTCTGGATAATGCTAAAAATGACTTCAAAGCTGTTAACTTGTCCCTTGAACAAGGAGAATCTTTCCTTAGGAAATCTCCTTATGTACATTCCCTCCCTACACATGAGGCCCTGATCTCTTCTTAGATCTTAAAAGATCTTAAATCTTCCTAAGTCTTCTCAGATCTCTGGACTGATGACAGTATAGATTTGTTATCTTGTGCCTGGCAACATTGCAAGACTCACAGAAGAACAAGAAACATATTTCTGTAAGTTGTCTAATGTTTTCCTTGGTTAAAAATAGTACTGTCAAAAATTTTAGTGAATTAGGAATATACTTTTAGTACACCTCCCCATCCTCAGTCATTACTGTATAACTCAACGTTGCCAACGTTCTTCAAGACAGCTGTTAGAAAAGTAACTTCTTTGTTGTTATATCACTGTTAGTCAACAATAGTGCACTTTCAATATCAGAGGAATGTAAAATCACCTGTAGACAGAAAATCAGTGTGGGAATAGAGAAATCTAACATTTTTACATTCTAGTAACAGAGAATTCATAACATAAATACTAACAGTCATCAATAATACATAAGACCTGTAAAGAGCTCATGCCTGACAAATTGGATGTTCAGTTCAGCCAAATTGCACTTCTTGGATCATGCAGCATATATGACATATTCTAGACCACATACCTTCATGCATACAGGAGCTTTTATCTCTGTAATTACATGCTATTAAAAACAAGAGCTGCAGAATGTTTACCTCTTTGACCAATCGTATGCCTTCAAAAAGAAAACAAAAATTCCAGAAGTTCATCTGTCATGCATATTCATAGATTACTCCTGAATATACTTGAACAAGCAGGCACTTTTCAGTTTAAACTACTGTGCTTTCTGTAGCTGTACTTGAAAGAGCATTTCTGAAATGCAAGCCATGGCACTTCTGTTTGTTGTATAAATAACTAGCTGCAGAGAATTATCAAATGAAATAGGTAATAAATCTCAATGGAAAAGTGCTGTTATGATTTCATGTGCAGATCAGAGAACTTAAAACCAACATGCTTCTCTGCACAGAGCAAAGATCTTCCTAATAGAGGCTCACAAAATGCATAAAAGATGAAGAGAAATGCGGCAGTCTTTAAACTATGCACATGCTCCTTTGTCAACGTATAGTATTATTTAGGATTCCCATGTGATTTATTTGGCTCTTCAGTGAAGTGCGCATTTTCCAAGGATAATCTGAGTATGTCAATACATTTGCCCAGATGCTATGGGAGAGTTTGAATAGGCTGATGGTGGGAGCTTTAGAAACGTGTGCTGAATGATAGATTCTCCTATGGTTTTGAAACACATTTATGTAAGGTGCCATGGACAAGTGGCCAGCACAAATTTGGCTGGCTTGATGTTCTTGTTTGACTGCAGAGGCTGAAGCCACAGGTACCAGACAACACCTTCAAGTGAAGGCTTGAAAGCAGCAGGCCAAGCACCTGCAGCTTTTACTTCAGGTAGATGAGAGCTCCAACTCACACAGCACACCAACAATTCGGCCTATGAGCACTAGAAATGCTCTTAGATTTAGTCGGTAGGCGCATCAAATAAGCAGACCCCCATGAACCTGCATTACCTACACTACCTACCCTGTGCTTGCCACTGCATCGCACCCATGTCCATAAGCCCTGCTCCTGCCTTAACCATCCTTGCCTGCTTGTCCCATCATCACCTGCGTGTCCTGTCCCTATCAGCCCCACCTCTGCCTGTGTTCCCCATCCCTGCTTGTGCCCCATCCCTGCCTGCACACCCGTGTGCCCCATCCCTGCCTGCAATCTAACTTCCCTGCCCACACACCGCATCCTGTGCCGCTCGACGTTTCCCTCCGTGCGCCGCAAGGCTGTCCGTGCGCTCTGTCCTCCTAGTCCCTGCCCCTGAGCGACCTCCGCAGTACCCGCGCCCTCCGAGCGCCGGGGAAACCGCGGGGGAGGCAGAGGCGGGCCGAGGCAGACCGGTGACGGTGGCTCCCCGCCTCCCTGCCCGCCGCCAGGCAGCGGGGGGCCGCGCCCCCCGCGCACCTCCCTGCCCTGCGGGGCTCGGAGGCGTATCGCACCCCGCGCCGCTCGCAGAGACGCACAGGGGCGGCCGTGAAGCAGGCGCGGAAGGGCGGCTGCCTCCCCCTCTCCCAGTCCGGTGCACCATGCTGGAGGGCCGCGGGAGCAGGATGGCCATGGCGGAGGGACAGCACGGGGGCACCGCCGCTTCCCTGCTCGCCCTCGCTCTGGGACTCTTCGCTGTCGAGCAGGTAAGGAGCCTGCCTATCCTGGGGGTGAACAGCACAGGGACGGGGCGGCGGGAACCAGGAAGGGAACCTGCGGCTGCCGCTGGATGCTCAAGTCTCCGGCGTCGGGTGAGCACTGGCTCGGGCGGCGGCGGGGCTCCTTGGCCAGTAGGCAGCTGCCGCGGGTGTCCGCGCCCCTGCCCCTGCCCACGTCCGGACGGGTGGCGGGGGTCTCTGCTACCAGCTGTATTTGCCGAGCGGACGCCTCCGGCAGCCTCCGCCAAGCTGGTTTTACGGCTGTCTAGAAGAGAGGATGGGAAGGTCACTATTACAGAAGTTACGATCCTGCTGAGTTCGGCCGATTGTCGATGTTCTCAGCCTCCTTTGCGGGGGAAAATGCTCTCCAAAGGGTCAGAACAGCTCTGGGAGTCCTCCGCCGGCGTTTCTCGGGGTATTATGTCCTGGAATCGGAGCGCTGTGCTGGTTCATTTCGCTGCGTTTCCCTCGGGTGTAATTTATGTCCTCTAACATGTACAGGTAGTTCACTTACTCATCAATTTGCCATTGCACAGCTTTTATTCCAGACTCTCGTGAAGGTTAAAAAAACCAAACAAACCACACAACAAAAAAACACAACCCACCTTTCTGATGATGCCCTACACAGCCTTCTGGAGACAATAAATGAGCTCACTTTTAGCTTTGTATGTGCCCTAAAGAAAAGCAAGTGTGAACATAGTTCTCCTAAATCATTCCCATTTGTTTTTATTTTTAAATTGCAAAGATGAGTTTTAAATAAGTGGTAGCACACGTGCAGTAAAGATCTTGCTGTGTTTAGGGCATTAAATCAACCTTCTCAAAAATAAATTAATTTTAAAAAACCCAAAACCTCAGAAAACAGGATCCCCACCACTCTTTTAAGTCATCTCTTTTGCCTGTGCAACAACAGCTGGCAAAGTAGCTGAAACATGGAAGTTTATAAAAGTTTGCTCAGCTCACTAGGCTAACCTGCCTTGGAGTGCACAGTTACCACAGAGGGAGGAGAAGAGCACAAGAGGAGAACTAAAATGGTCCATTCAGCAGTGGCTTGAAGTTGTATGGAGAATAATGTTCCCACTGTGCATTGGTAACACTGTTGTGCCTCAGGAGCTCAATGAATGTAGCAACCAATGTCTGATGGGATGTAGTATCTGCTTCTGGTGAAGGGAGCTAGAGCCTTTATAGCAATAGAAACCTCATCAGGCACATCCTTTCACCCTGACACTAGCTCTGTTCCCAGTACTGAGATGAGCTACCCTGATATTCAGCTTTGCCACTGCCTACCCTGGCCTTGTGCATGTCCTCTTTCTTGCCAACAGCTCCTCTTCGTGGGAAATTAAAATAGCCATTCTTTTTTACATCAAATAGAGAATATGTTACTTTTGGAAAAGTGGGGAGTGAGTAAGATGCAGTGCCTTGGGAGCTGGAACAGACAGTTTAGTTTCCTTTGGCTTTTATGAATTTCATTTTATAGTTACTGAGATAATATTTCTCTTGAAATAGCAGTTTGGCTCTGCCTCTTACCTCAAGTCTCAAATTTACACAAACATAGTGGGAATAAAATCAGTTGTCCTCATGGATAGCATTTCCTACGATCAAGAACACAATCATCCTCAGAAGACTCCCATTGTTTTCCTAGCATTTGTAATGCAATGTAGTGGAATAAATGAGCATTAAAGTTATGCCTTACTAAGCAGTCACAGGTATGCACATGTATCTCAAAGATTGTATTAAAAATGACTGCCAGCGTATAATACTGCGTTATACAAAACTTAATTTTAGATTAAATTGAAATGAAAAATTATTATTTTCATGTACTTAGTATGACCATGAATTTCAAATTTGGATGATAGTGCCATAACATTTTATGATTAAAAGTTTTATAAAGACCTTTGCCTTTCTTATGGAGAATAAAATTATATATTGTTTTTATTACTATTTTATAAAATCCTGTGTTGTTATTACAGTTTTAGAAATCCCTCAGGAACTAGATCTAATTGTGTCTTTTTATTATTAATAAATAGGAATCTATTAGTAATTATAGATCTGAATTCTATTTTCAAGCTGTATTTTGGAATCAAATGCTAGTTTCCTGGGGAAGACCTGGTCCTACCACACCCTCAGTTCAGTATTCCTGTGGAATTTCAATCTCCTCTTTTCAGGAGGATTTTTTAGAATTTTATCCTCCTTTAGGTATTTAAACAAATGTATTGTGTATTGGAGTTTGGTAGAACTTCTTACAGTGATTCTTATCACAGTGATTTAAAAAAAATGCTGTTGCAAATTTTGAAAATGTGAAAGAGATCATAGTAGATGTCCCAATAAAATAACCTAAACTGGCTTTTTAAATTTCATTGTGACATATTGGTTACTGCAGTAAGATCAGCTTTTAGCCCTGCTTTAATCTTCATGTGTGGACTTCATGGATCAGTGCAGATATATTCACATGTATTTTATGGGCTGATTGGATATGAGTAGGCTTAGGTCTGGAAAAGGTGTAGGGAAATGTAGACCATTGGCAAACTGAATTTCCTGGGTGGTTGTTGTCGTATAATTTTTGTACCTTATGTTTGCTTATATCCTATTCAGTTTTCACTAGTGTGAAAATGGTTTCCCTTTTCATGTCCAGAAAATGTGTTAAAGGGTGGGAGGGAATGAAGTGGTGGTATTTGGTGTGCTAGGAAATAGTTAGTGTGGAGAAAAGCAGTCTTCAAAAATACTTGCATGTAGTATACTTGCATACAGTAAACTATATTAAGTACCCACCTTTGTCTTTTCTCCAACAAAATATCCTTGTAGGATTGTAAACAAAATTATATTGATGCATATAATTAAGACTGGGAATGTTAAATCTGAGTAAATTCAAAGAAATTTCATCTTGTTATGGAAGGTTTAAATAGACTTAATTTAATGATTGCAGTGCTCTTTTGAGCTTTCTAGCAGATAAAATCGGTTCTTGGTTAGATTATCAACTGAAGGCATGAAGCCATGGAATGTATATTCCTCTTGCATCATCACCTGCCGTACCATTGAAGTTCCTGTTGTTTCAAATAAAATTTCATCTACCCTCCTAATCTGAATCACAGAACCAAAGGAGTGGTTGAGATTGGCAAAGATCTCTGAAGTTCATCTTGCAGAATCCACACTGCTCAGGCAGAATCATTGAGAGCCAGTGGCCCAGGACCTTGTCTAGGTGGCTTTTTATTATCTTCAGGGTAGAGAGTCTGCCAGTTCAAGGCCAGGCTTGACTGGGCTCTGAGAGACCTGGCCTAGTGTAAAATGTCCCTGTTTACTGCAGGGGGGTTGGACAAAACAGTCCCTTCCAACTCAACTGTTCCTATGACTCTGTGGAATACTCCATTGTCATTAATGAGTGACATCAGAATTGACTGATAAACATGTCCTTCAAAAAGTGGAAGTAAAATTTGGATTATACTGGGTTATCTTACTAGTATCATATTCCAGTCACATATCCCTATAAATGACTTCTCTTAATAAAAATGCTGGTTTGCAAGTTTGAATTGGGTGCACATATTGGACTGTAGTAGAGCTTTATGGAAGCATTGGACGAAGCAGATTATTGCTGATAGATGTCCCAGGGATTAGAGATTTTTAGGTGGGTATTTGATAAGCATGTGTTTTGTATTAGGATTATGGAAAATCTTAGTTGAAATGGAATTTTTTCTTTAGTCTTCGAGGTGGTTTAATATGTAAAAGTAAGGAGAAAACAAATTCCAGGCATGCTTTTAATTCTCTTTCGCTGCAGTCGACACTTTAATACTTCTGCTTCTCAGAGTTTTCTAATTTTTTTTTGTATAAAATATAATCAAGTGTGATTTGCCCATGATCAAAAGAAGAGAAAATATGATGAAGACTGCTAATGGTATGATGAATGCTGAGTGAACTCATAATTCATTAGCTGTATTTAGCAACCACAACATTCCCTGTATGCTTCTGTTTCTGTATTTTGAATCATCCCATAGCAGCTCATTTCCATGGGTGCATGTTACCACTGTGCATTTTAAGCCACTTTAGACCCTAAGAATGCTGTTGTGTCCCAGCTGCAAAAAAGATGTTTCTGTTTTAATAAACAGTATAACAGCAACACAGTGTCTTGGTGAATAATGCCATATACATCTGACTCATACCCCAATTAAATTTAATTAAACTCTTTAGACCCTTTTCAGTCTTAAGGGTATGTATTTTGTATGCCTTTAGAGAAAAATGTGCAGTCAGCGTTAATTGTTGAACATGTATGTGCAAGGAATGTTATCAAGAGGGGGAAGAAAGGAGACAATTCAAGCCTTTGGGAAATACATTATGTGGAGCTGCGATAGGCACCTTGGAACAAACTGTGAGATGAATGCATCACTAGTGTTGTTTGACATGGAGTTACATTTTGTACAAATAGAACAACAAAAGAAAGGCGAGAAAAAACACTAGTTGCATATTTTGGACTGAACAAATGGGGGAAATCATATTATAGCAGTAATAGATAACAGAAAGTCAGGTTCTTTAAGCATGTTGTTCTACTGAGTGGGCAAGAGCAGTATTATATGTGCTATTTACACATCAGTTCAGGACTGGTGTGGGAATGGAGTCAGTGATCTAGCAGGATTGTCCCATCTCAGCCAATAATATCCATCAGAGGAATTAAAGCCTCTTCTTGCACCCATGCTTCAGTTTGTTCATAGTTCCATGTAGCTAGGTGGCATAAATAATGACTGCATTACATCTGTCCCAGATATGGCTTGTGAAGTGTTGTTTGATACTGCTACTCTTAACCAAGTGTTTCCAGAATTTTCATCTGTACAAATATATTTCTTTTAAACTAACACCATACATGTCTATTCTTTCAAGAAGGCATTACTAATGGAAGAGTGTATTTAGGCAAAATTGATACTAATTGTTTAATTTAGTTTTGTTTTGACTTACGGATTAAAGAGGTATATGTACAATGATGAATGGAAAGACCTGCTTGTGGATCTTGACATAGTTGTAACAATTCTTCTACTCTCCGTGTAGTTCAGGTGGGCTGCAGAAACCATTTTTAACATGGGCTGTGCATGTTTTTTGATTCTATGAAGAGTTGATATGAAGGAAAGACTTAGTGTATAAAAATGAACCTAATAATTTAATAGCCAAAGCCAAATCTGGTGCTTTTTTAGAGGAAATAGAGGGAAGCTGAACTCACCCTGGCTTACACTACCTTTCAAAGAAATGACTGACCAGCTGGTGCACTGAGATTATTAGAAGTTACTACATTTTTTTCTAAAAGCTTTGTTTGAATTATATCTATTAAAAAAATATTACTTGGTCAGGCTAAAAATAGGTTTTTTCCTTATCTGAAACTTTGTCTTTTAAACCTGATCATATGGAACACTTTGAAAGTAGTTTAATTCATGAAATCTGTATGCTATTCAGAAGGTACTGGCAAGGTGTGTGTAGTGTTTGTCTATTTGTTTTCTATCCAGATTTATAAGATTTCTTGGGCAAGTAGAGGTCTGTTTGCAGTGGGTGGATTTTCTTCCTAAAGTGCAGCAAGAATAATTCTGAAATCTCAGTTTTCAGAAGAAGACAAGATTTTTTGCTCAGGCTAAAATTAGCTGCACCATGGTCATACTTTGCTCTCTCCTGTGAAAATTAGGTACCAGAGCAGTCTTTGAATATGTTATCTAAATTTTTTCATTCAATCTGAAATATTTTCAAGAAATTGTAACGTGTATTTATCTTCTTTTTTCCTGTGTGTGGTAATGATTTTAATTTAAATTTCCTTAAGCCCTCAACTTTCAGGAGAAATTTTTACCTAGAAGTATTTTTATTCAGAGCATTATTTGAAAAGCAGTACTCTAGAGATTATGAGGAGAGGCTTACATAGTATCAAAACTATCAAAACCATAATTCTAGAGTCCTGTGACATGCCTGGAATTAAGTACTATCTTTGTTAGATTTTACTACTGATCTGATGTTGTATTTTTGAATTCTTCTCTCTAACCTGTCCATACAAAGCCAAAGTGGTCCGTTTCATATGAAACATAAGTAGATAGCTCCATGCAGAGCTTCAGTGCTGGTGTATGTCTGCTTTTGTGCAGATCAGTTTCTGGCTTCATGAACTTCTAGGCTTGATTCTTCCAAATCTGTTTTAAAAATTCAAGCCAACATGGATAAAGGCTAAGATAAAGTAGTTTCTCAGGCTTTTAATGAAACTACATTTAGAGTCTTGTCAGGTTCCTATAATACTCTTGTGGGATTTTAAGTATAATAAAACATGTTCTCAGTGACCTTCAAAGGAAAGCTGGCATGCCACCACCTCACTGTGGGTGTGCAGTGTGATAAAATGCAATAGTTCACCGGGTTATTATAAAAAAAACTCTCATGGTTAATTAGGTGGTTGGCCATATGACACAAAAATATTGCATCATGTAATGACCATTTTAAGATGGCAGCAGATATGATTATCTCTCCCCAGTGGTTAACAAAAGTCTAAGTCCAGAAGTACTACTGGCACTGCTGCTCACTTGTGTAGCTAAGTACAAATTTTTATTGTTTATTGGTTTTGTTGGTGTTGAAGTTGTGAAGTTGTGGGTTTTTTGGTGGGGGAAGGAGGATGAGTTCTTGAGATTAATGTAGAAGTTAAAATATTTTTGCATCTTATGTAACCAGTTTTTTGTCTTCCTGTGGTCAAATTGCATCCAGCATTCAGTGAATTAATTTCACTTAAAAAAAGGTGACGAAAAGCTTATTTATTTTTTTTAATTTCAGAAACGCCTAAATATGTCCCTCAGAAGGAAAAAAAAAACCCAAACCCAAACATCTACTAGGTGCAGGGAAGCAGTTTTCAAAATACTTGTATTTGCTGCTCTGTTATGATGTTCCTGTGATCAAGCAGTTGTAATTTCATACTTCTTGTTAAGTTTGAAGTCATGATTTTCTATGAAGTTACCGTATTGGTGGATAAGGGGAGAGTGACAAACATCTACCTGGACAAAGCATTTGACACCGTCCTGCACAACATCCTTGTCTCTGAAGTGGAGAGACATGGATTTCAAAGGTGGGCCCTTCAGAATTGAGTAGACAATCACATCAAAAGACTTGGAATCAAAGAACTGACTTTCAGCTGATGACCAGTGATGAAGGGCATTCCTCAGGAGCCCTTATTTGGACCAGTATTATTTAACATCGTTAATGGCAGATGCATGCAGTGGAAATGAGTGAAACCTCAGCAGGTTCGTGGATGGTGCCAAGCTAAGTGGTGTGGTCAATACTCTAGAGAGAAGGGAGGGACCTTGATAAGACTAGAGAGGTGGGTCCATGTGAACCTCATGAAGTTCAACAATGCTAAATGCAAGGTCCTGCACCTGCATCAGTGGGATATGAACACTGGCGGAGATCAAGAACAGCCCTGCAGAGAAGGACTTTGGGGTACCAGCAGATGCAAACTTGAATAAGAGCTGACAATGTGTGCTCACAATGCAGAGAACCAGCCCATATCCTAGGCTTCACCAAAGTCCCTGCGCCAGCAGGTTGAAGGAGATGATTCTTCCCCTCTATTCTGCTCTGGTGAGACCCCAACTGCAGTACTGCATCCAGCTCTGGGGCCCTGAAAGTATGAAAATCATGGACCTGTTGGAACTTTCCAGAGGAAGGCCACAAAGGTGATCAGAGGGCTTCCTTATGAAGACAGGCTGGTGTGTTTGGTATGGAGAAGGGAAAGTTCCAGAGACCTTATAGGAGCCTTCCAGTACCTACATAGAGTCTACAGGAAAGATGGGGGAGTTTAAAGTATATATGCCCTCTTTCCTGACCCGTCTCCCTTTTCCCCTAGGATGGGGAATATATTCTACCTAGGAGGGGGCATACATTCTACCAGTCACTATAAGTGTACATACTACAATGAAACACCCTTGTCTTCTCATTGCCTTTTATGAAATTGTATCTAACTAATCAAAACTAGCAGTTATTGCAAGGCAGGATTTAGTACTGATCTAATTTTCACCTACCTGTCACTTCCCTTCCCTCACAAGTAGAAAGTAAGCAGGGTTGAAGGAAAACCTATGTTTATTTCTCACACTCTATAAATAATAAAAATATGTCTTTGAAATTCTAAGTTAAGTAAAACTGAAAATTGTCTAAAAACTGTAGTTAATACCACTTATATAACTAAGTAAATTTTTAAGGATTTCAAAACAAAGGTCCAAGTGCAAAGATTGCAATTAATGAGCTGACCTAAGCTGATTTGCCAAGGCTAAGTCTCTACATTTGAGAATTTGGGCCCTGTTCTATAAGGCAAATCATTCTTTCTATATAAATTTACAGGACTTTACTGGCTGAGGGTTACCCCAGGCAAGAGTCCATCAAAATAAAACAGTAGGTATGTGTGAAAATGGGATGTGAGAAGGAAAGAGTGACATTTATATGAAATTAAAATACTGAATGCAACCTGCAGACTAACATTAATGTCCTTTCTTTTTGTAATTTTTATTGTTTGAGATAAATTACATTTTTGAATGGTACATTGGTATTTGAAAGACTATTTTATCACAGAAGGCTCAGTAATAGAGCAGTGTTATGAACAATTGGAGAGAATAGGGAGTGTGGTACTGCTAGTAACAAATGAAATCAACACCGAACGGCTAATTACTTCAGTGGGTATACAATTTCTGAGCTGTTATTTCTTCTCTAATAAAGAAGATGAAATGGGAGGATGCTTATGCAGATAATTATGTGGGCAAACAGGAATTCCTAATTGTTGATATGCTAGAAGCGTTTTTTCTTCTAATCAATTGTGTGAGAGTAACTGAAATTAATTTCTTATTTTTCCTCCTAGTAGCAAAGTTGTGCTGGAGAACAGAGGCTATTTTTAAACAAAATTTATGAGTTAACAGCAAAGATAACATCAGTTTTAAAAATTATTATACTTAGTGGCAATGTTGCTGAAATATAGACAAAGCAGTTAGAATAACAGCAAGAAAAGTATGCATTAAAAATGAACTAATGGAATTTTGATATAGCTGGTGCACAGTCAAGCTATAGAATGGACATACTGACCGCTATATCAGAAAAAACGACGTATGGAAGTTTCTAATTTAAGAGAAAATTCCCCTTGAGTTGTATAGGTATGTTAGTAAATTTTCTATTTAAAGTTGTTGAAATATTTCAGTATTTTGCCTGTGTGTCTGTGTTCAATAATGAGGATGGGGCATGGCATACAGTATCATGTGTACCAGGGAAAGAATGAATTTTCCATTTAAACCAGTTGTTTGACTTTTTCAGGATAAGAAGAGTAAGTCACTTGCACAAAAATTCCATTTTGTTTTTTTTAGGCCAAAGGAATAGGAGGTAGAGGTTCATTTCTTTGAGTGTTATATCCTGCAACAAAGAGACTGGATTGATACGGACTATTTAGAAAATGATACAAGTGCCAAAACAAGTTGAATGAGGTTGAAAAGAGGAAGTAGATTAATGCTAGTCTTAGAGAAGAAAATGTATACGGAAAAGGGAATTTTCCTTTGTATTAACATTTATTTACATCTCAAAGAAAAAAGATGGGAATTATTTTTTGTTTGTTTTCATGAATTTAAATTCTTGCACCACATTTAAGATCTTATCCTCAACCACAAATATTTATATTTCTGCCTGATGAACTAGGCAATGTTCTGTACATTGCCTATTACTGGATGAAAACCTTTCAAGAGTAAAACAAGCCATGCTATTTATTGTCAGCATATCCCTCAAATGCTGGCAAATGGAGAAACATGAGAATGAGAGGAGGATGCTGAACCTGTGTCTTACTACCAATTTTCTTTGAGCTATGAACTGGAGCCTCTTTAAAAAAACTTTTACCTCCAAACTTATTTTCCTATCTCCATACCCGCAGTCAGTGGGTGATATTTTATTTATATATCCTGCTACTGAATCAAGTTGAGGTCTTGAATTTCTATCATCTCCTAAGTACTGTATATTTTACAAGTCTTATACAAGTTTAGTTTTGAAGCAGGGATTTGTATGTTCTTCAGGCAGTGCACAGTACAATGTACTTCTTTGCAAAGTTCTTCAGAAAACATACCACAGGCTTTCATGGTGGAACCTTTGCTAGCTGCATTCTTGCTAGATGAATGTTTTTGAATTATGAGAATAATTCCTGAAAATTATATTTAAAATAGTCAAAGTTAGATTTTTACACGTCAGCTTTTTACAAGCATGGGATCTTCTGGGAGTGTAGCAAGATTACATCTCCCCTCTCCGAAGTCTGCACTGTGTAAAGGATCAGTCATGAGCACACATCCTTCAAACGCTTTTTCAGTGCTGCTTCCATCACTATCCCTGCCTTAGTCATGGTATCCTATCCATCTTTTCCCAAGATTACATCTGTTGACAAATTTGTCTGTAATACTGGATGAGACTGTGATCCGGAAAGTAATTTGTAAAACAGAATTAGCAAGAAACTTCCTCATTTTAGTACTGTGCTTTAATATTTTTGTCAGCACATAGTAGTATAGCTGAAGTATTGGAGACAGAAGCCAAAGAAATGACAGTAGATTATTTTCTCTGGGTACACCATCCTGATGACAAATCCATTCTACAGTTCTGCTTATTGATATATGTGTCTGGATGATTGTGTTTGTAACTTACATTAGGCAAAATCATCAGAAAAGATATTGAACTTGACAGCTGTACTTCATCTACTGAACACGAGTTTCTGACACATTTGCAGTTGTTTCAGAATGATGAATTAATAGCTGCATCTATTATGAACTCAGAATTTAGAATAGTGTTGATTTCATGAAAATCATAGAATGTCAAATATCTTAAGGTTAAAATAATGTCTAGAGCAATTTTGTCTACTATAACCTATTTTGACAAGGTAGGAGGGTTAATTTTGTTTTTTCCTGCTTTTTGGGAGTACTCTGGAAGGACTTCATGCTGTTCATATTTTTTTTGTTTTATAGTGCTTTTACTTGTATTTACTCTATCTACACATTCCAAAATGTCCAGATAAAAGACTGGGTTTGTAAAATGGCCTAGAAAGTAATAGGTGATCCTATGAGGTGAAGACAGTATTAGACTTAGTTCAACTAGAGCCTTCTTTCCAGCATTCCAGAGCTGAGCATTGCCCTCATGTTCTCAGTATGACTCGTTTCTTAGGAATTACAGATGAATATTTTAAAGATATTGAAATTCTAAGGAATTGCAATGAGTAGAGAACAAAATTAGCGGTATTATAGGTTCACATAATTTCGTCTGCTTTCATGTCATTAAGAATGACAGCAAGAGATTTATGTCAGGGTTGTGTTTTATTTCATTTAAATTGAGGTAAGCAAATGATTTAAGAAGACTCAAACAGTAAGTGTTTGGACCTGTTCCTTTCCATTTATCTCTGGTTTAAATAAATATGTTCCATATCATCCTGAGGTCAACAAAAGGCAGGAAATCTTCTTTAGCTTTCTCATAGCTGACATTAAGGAACATTTATTTCACCTTTTTAACAGAATTAGAAATAAGGAGATCTCTGCAGGGCATTGAAAACTAAGGGCTTACAGTGCACCTGCTGTAAGGTTGCTGGATGCAAAAATAAAAGTCATTGAGCCACAAAAGAAGGAAGTATAAACTTTTAGGCAGAATTAATTTGAAAGTATTTTAAAATAATTAAATACCATGTAGTCAAATAGCAGGAAATTTGAGTTTATGTTTGTCTTTAGTTTGACTTCTCAGTTTATGATGATCAACTATACACTATTATTTTTAAATACATTTGCCTTTGGAAACCTTGTTCTAAAACTACTTGAAAAAACTGAAACAGAATTGTTCTTTTGTGTTTGAGCTCTGTGAGAATAAAGAAAGCAAAACCTCCAAACCTCATTCTATGTGATTTCTTGTATGTAGGTATGCTTCCTTAAATATGGCTTCTTCACATTATTTTTGTTATGCTACAACTAGTTATAAATGCCTGTAAAACTAGGGATCTTGCTAAGTTATCTTCAGAACAAAGTACTTTGGAAACTATTGTTCAATTTCCAAGAAAGAAAATTCAAAGTATGAAAAAAAAGATGGTTCAGAGGAAGATATGAAAAGAGAAGAGACACCTGGATTTTCACTTAATTAATTTCTCCAGCAATATCTACAAGTTCTGCTTAATTAATTTCTCCAGCAATATCTACAAGTTCTGAATAGTAACATTCAATAATACATTGCATATTGGAAAATTATTTACAGGGGAATATGGACAGAAGCAATTAACTAAGAAAGTAACCAGAACTTAATTATGATAAACACTTAAATAACTCCTTCTGGTGTTCCATAATCTTTTTGGGGAGTTATTTCCTATTCCAGCAAACCTTTAACTAAGCATTATTTGTTCTATTATATGCAGCCTTTACACTTGGACTTCTCTTGGCTAACCATCTGTCAAATTTAAAAAGAAAGAAGAGACAAAGAAAACTAGTTGTTTTAATGTTTGCAGTAGCTTATTTTAATGCATTTGCTTTAAGCACTTTATTCTGTATGGACATGTGTTTTTTCTCATGTTTCTCTCCTTCCTCTCCTAACTCTTCACGTCTCCCAGCAAAATTAAACAGCTTTCCCCACAACAATAAACCATTTGTGCTTGAAAGCAAAGCTTAAGACAAAGATTTAATGATATTAATTATATGAAACAGGACTTTGTTCATTCTTAATCTTGAATAAGTGGATGACATGCTAGTTATCTCCAGAATCTTGGAAGAATTATTTACATCTTCTCCTGATGCAGATAATTTGCTTCTCTCCCTGTTCCTCCACCCACATTCTTCTGGAACTCTGGACATTTGCCATGGCTTGGATGTTGAGCTGCATGTGCAAGTGTGGCTGTTTACTTCAGAAACTTCTCTGGTGCTCGGTTGTGTCATTTTGCTTGCTCTTCAACTGCCTGCCAGACTTTTAGGTCAGCAGTCCTGTGCTTTCCTCAGGATCATCTGTGAAGTATCATTTAACAGATTCTTTGTTGTAGAGGTGCCAATGATGAGTTCAGTTTTTCCCTTCTTTGTGAAGAGCACAGATTTCTGATCTTAGGTACTTTGTAAAAAAAGTCATGTGTCCAACTGATATTCATAGGGGCATTTTGTATGTGTATGGTAAGCATGCAATGGAGCTTTCTGAAATTGGCCTCTTATGTGAGATCTGTGACCCAGGTGGTTCTATCCATCCCCCTTCTCACAATCCTGCCCCTACAAAAATAAGCACCTCCAACTAGATCCCTTCTCTCTGTCAGGTAATTACTCTTGGTAAATTATTTGTTTTCAGCTTTTTTATTATCTATTGTGATCGGCTCTTCAAACTGGCTATCTTGATTAGTATGGCATTAACATTTTGCACTGTGGCTGACCCTGCTAATCATTCTAGAGTTTGGATAATTTAATCTGTGTTCTCCGTAACTATATTTAGTTTAACAGAAAGAAACATGACAAAAAAAGTTATTAACTCAAAATTACACCTTTTTGAATTTTTCATGAAACTTCCTAATCAAAGCAAATTTACAGTGCATGCATTTGTATATATATTATATTTTGTATATGAGGGATAGTAATAGTGCTATTCAGGGACTTCACTGTTGTCTTACTACATTAGAAAAATAGAAAATACAAAATATGTCTAAAGACAACTGGATTAACAATCATAACATGGAATAAATGAATGGACACTGTAAAGAGTGAAGAACCACAATTATCATTCATTTATTCAGTTATGAATTCAGTGACAGTCAGTTATGGTTTCAGTGACCTTTTAATGCATATGCATTGTTGTTTCAAAAACTCAAAATCTGTAATACTGATGTTTTCTCTGCTGATGTTTTCTCGTGTTCATACTTCGTCCTTCTCACTCTTATCCCAAATCCTTCCTGTGCACTGGCACAATCCCATGGAATAGTTTAGAGGAGGTTGTTTTATTTTACACAGTGAGCTGCTGTGAAGCCCAAAACTTAGGAGGTGGTGTCTTGTCTGACTTTGAAATCCTGTGACTAGGAAAGGAAAAACCAGCATGCTGTGGATCAAAGTCATCAGCATGCAAGCAACAGTGAAGGAAAGGCAGATATATGCCTATATATGAAAAGAGTGGTGATGAGCAAACCTGATAACAGAGCAGACCAGATACAGCAGAATAGTGTGTAAGTGAGCCAAAACCACAGAAAATGTAGGGGAACAAAGAACAAGAGAGGCAAAAATTATAATCAAAAAGATACTGTGTGGCTAGCAGGGAGTTTGTGTGTTTCTTCTTTTTGCTTGCCTGGGACAAAGTAAATGAAAATGATAATATCAGAATTTGACATACATTTGTAGACAACTCCTACATAAACAATTCTGTGATTAAGAACCAGATTTAAAATAATTATATTTATCTCACCTTCTGCTTTATCTACTCTGCAGAAATTTACCCAAGGGATTAGTAAGTAGACAGTGACTTGTGTTGAAATCTAAAAGTTAGCTATGCAAGATAAAGATATATTGACTAAAGACTATTTATTTTTAATCACCTAGAAATGCCATTGTTGCTCAAAACTGATACTATCGTAACTTTAAAAAAGGCATCATACTCAGATGATACAATAAATTGTTTTACTTGTACAGTAAGGTTATTTGAACTGGGCAATGCAAGTTGCAGCCACACAAAGTCAGGATCATGTGGTAAACTCCTGTTGCAATGACCATGAACACATCCTGTACACCCTGATAAGCAAATCTCAGAGGCAAGGGAGTGTATGTCTCCTCAAGGAGATCCTGTCAGGGACAGTAATGGGACTGGGAACCTGTTGGATCCTTTGCAGAACCTTCTACCTTATATGGGAATTTTATTTATATGGCAGTCCTCATATTAGCAGAGGCCTTCTGCTGCTTATGTGAACCAGCTGATAACACTGCAGGAGCAGTGTTCATAAATTCATAAGCAACATGTGACTAAAAACACACGTTGATTAGTTTATGAGCATATAAGGAGTTCTAGAGTGCCACTTGTGAGACAGTCTGCATCAGCGCAAGATAAATTTAACCACAAAAGAATAAATTCTAATGAAGCACATTTTCAAGAATGTGGGCAATTAGCCAAAGATGCATATTTTGACTCTGTAAGGTATGTGATGCAATTTTGAGTAGGTGGGAAAGTAGAAAAGCAGGTTTGTACATGTTGTTTCTGCTTGGGAACCATTCTGTATTGTATAGAAGCACTGTTTAGATCAGTCAGTCTAGCAGATAATAATATTTATTAAGATCATAATTTCAGTCAAAGACATTGAGGCTTTTGGATCTAGGGCTAATAGCTTTATTGGTTTTAGCTGGCACTGCGCTGAGCAAAATTAAAAAATTAATAATTTGAACAGTAGCAGGCTAGGTTAGATCTGGAGAGAGAGCATCAACACTTTAAGAATTTATTATTTGCATGTGTTAGTTTTCCTCTAATGCTTTGAGCATACATGGTTTAAATTTTTGTGAAAAGGTTTTTTTCTATTTATTGCAATGTTAGCCGCGAGCAATGACCAGTAGACTTTGCTTTTCTAAGAGCTGACTGAGCCAACATACCAAAATCACCATCTATGGTATCATGGGTACCTTCTGTTCCTGAGTAGAATGAACTCCATGCTCTGTGATCCTACTGATCTTACTGGTTCAGAATTTAGCACAGATGCCATTTTCAAGTAAAATGAAAAGGGGAAACTGCACGTCCTTCAAAACACACTTGAAAGAAATGTGCATATATATAAAATCATAACATTTATATATATACATATATACAATCATAAGTTCATATATATATAAAAATTTGTATTTATATATATCTGTATATCAATTAAGAACACTGTGAGAATACTTTTAATGTAAATTTACGTATCTGGTGTGCAAACTTAGATGGAACTAACAATATCTGATTCTGTTATTTTCTTCTTGGGACCATACAGTCATAATATATAAAGAAGGCATCAAGGCTTTTCAATTTTTATGTGTCCTATAATCCCAAGAAGAGCAGGAATGATAAAACAATGGTTACAGAGTAGTTAATTTATGTTTTCTTGAATTTGTTCTACAGAATAACTTATTTTGAATAATCCAAAAAGCCCTCTTGATCCTTGTGTAAATTGTATCTGGGGGATGAAAGCATTGAGAGCAACCTAGTTGAAGATGTCTAGTTGAAGTAGAGCTAGTTGAAGATGTCCCTACTCATTGCAGGGACCTTTGGACAAGATTACCTTTTGTCCTGGCTCTGGCAGGGACAGGATTGATTCCAGCAGTAACACAGTAACACACACAATTGCCACCTAAGCCATACCCATCAGCAACAAGGGGCTAGCTGGGAGAAAGGCTAATTGTTACCACATCAGTGCACTAACAAGTATGCTCTGAAACCCACCCATTCACTAACTAGAGGTGCAAGGAGTAATCAGGAAGGCTTGCTCTCCCATTAACAGTCCCATGTGGCCACTGTGGAAATCTAGTGGAGAATGGAGGCTGACTGTGGAGTGTTGTGGCCTGAATGAAGCCACACCATCACTAAGCACCTCTGTGTCAGATACACTAGAACTCCAGTGTGAAGTCCAAGGCAGCCACGTGGTATGCCACAATTGACATAGCTAATATTTTCTCAATCCCTTTGGCAGCAGTTTGCTTTCACTTGAAGGGGTGTTTAGTACTTCTGGAAGTGAGTGCCCCGGGGGTGGAAGGATAGCCCCACCATTAGCCATGGACTGATTGAGATTGCACTGGAACAAGGTGAAGCCCCAGAACACCTGCAATACATTGATGACATCATTGTATGGGACAACAAAGGAGAAGAAGTTTTTAAGAAAGGGAATAAAGTAACTTGAATACTTCTGAAAGCTGGTTTTGCCTTAAAGGTCAAGGGACCTCTGCAAGAGATACAGTTTCTGGGAATAAAATGGCAAGAGGAATGCCATCAGATTCAAATGGATGTGTTTCACAAAATAGCAGCTATGTCTTCACCAACTAGTGAAAAAGAAACAGAAGTTTTCATAGACATTGTGGGTTTTTGGAGGATGCATATCCCAGATTACAGTTTAATTGTAAGCCCAGTGTATCAAGTGATCTGGAAGAAGAATGATTTTAAATGGGGTACCTACCAACAAGAAGCTTTTCATCAAATCAAGCTGGAAATAGTCCATGCAATAGCCCTGGGTCCAGTCCAGGCAGGACAAGATGTTAAAAATCAGCTGGGGACAGCTGTCCTACCTGGAGCCTCTGGAGAAAGCATCAGGGGAGACATGAGGTCAACCCCTAGGGTTTTGAGCTGCTTTGGAAGTTGTGGGTACATGCACACCTCAACTGATGGGGGTAGGCTGGATGTTCAAGGAAAGAGTCCCTGACACATTATAAACTGAGGTGACATGGAGTAAGTGGATTGTGCTCATCACAGTGAACTCACAAGGGAAACCACAATCGCCATGGAATTCTGGGAGTGATCATGGACTGGCCTGAAGGCAAGGATTCTGGAATGTCACCAGAGGAAAACAATGAGAGTACTACTGGATAATGGGAATGCACTGAAAGGCTGCTGTATGGAGCCCTACACAACTAGCATAGCATGAGAAGAGCAAAGTGAATCGAGCCAGTTTGTAGAAGTGAAAGCCTTCAGCTGGCTTTAGGTATTGCCAAGTGAGAAAGATGGACAACTCTACACAGATTCATGGAAAGTGGCAAATGCGCTGTAGGAAGTGGCAGTGGAAGAAGAGAAATTGGCAGCACAGAGGCAAATCTGGACTGCTGAATTGTGGAAAGATATTGCTGTACTTACAGAAAATCTGGTAGTGAAAGTATGCCATGTGGATGCCCATGTACACAAGAGCCAGGCCAACTGAGGAACATCAGAATAATCAGCAGGTAGATCGGGATGCTAAGACTGAAGTGTTTCAGGTTGATCTGCACTGATAACATAAGGGTCAATTATTCATAGCTCAATGGGCCAATGTGACACCAGGCCATCAGGGAAGAGATGTGTACTGAGGGGTAGACTTAACTATGGACAGTATTATCACACATTATCCGTGACTGTGAAACGTGCTGCAATGAAGCAAGCCAAGCAGTTAAAGCCTCTTTGGTAGGAAGAGTGGTGGCTGAAATATGAATATGGGGAGAGCTGGCAGATCGATTATATCACACTGCTATGGACGTATGCTCACAATGCTGAAGGCCACCAGCGGATGGTTGGAAACAGTCCCTGTGCCCATGCCACTGCCTGGAACACAATCCTGGGCCTTGAAGAACAAGTCTTGTGCCAGCATGGAACCCCAGAGAGAAATGAGCTGGAGAACAGGACTTATTTCCGTGACAGTCCCATCAACACCTGGGCCAAAGAGCATGGCACTGAGTGGGTGTAACACATCCCTTACCATGCCAGAACATGACAATGGACTGTTAAAAACCACCCTGAGAGCAATGGATCCAAACACTGGGATAAGTACCTAGCAAAGGCACCTGGTTAGTTAATACTGGAGGATTTGCCAGTCAGGCAGGCCCTGCTCAATCAAAACTCCCATGCTCCCATGTACTGTAGAAAGGGATAATGTCCCCATAGTACATATGAATATGTCAGGGAAGGTGGTCTGGATCAGTCCTGCCTCAGGCAAAAGCAGACCTGTCTGTGGAATTGCTTTTGCTCAGAGACCTGGGCATACATGGTGGGTGATACAGAAGGATAGGGAAGTTAGATGTGTACCTCATGGAACCTAATTTCAGGTGAGAATAGTTAATGAATCAAATTTTGTGATGTTAATTGCTAAGTAATTCTGCCAGTGTATGTCTTTATTTTCTATAACTGTTATGGGGTACACTGCAGTAAGAATCACCCAAACTCATGACAGATTTTGTTGAAGAAACAGAGAAGTGATAATGGGATCAGACTTGGCCTCAGCAGCCAGCACCCAGTAACCCCCCTTGGGATTAACAGCTTTGACTCGTGGACCTTGGGCACAATTAGCACCAGATGCATCTGCTGCAATCTCCAAAAATTCCAAAACGCAATAGCCCAGCTCCACCTCACCTGCCCTGACCTATTTCTAACAGATGGAGCCCAGAGTCAGAGATCAAATGGACTCAATGGACATTTTGGAAAGAATAGACTATCAACTAAGGGCACTCTCTATATCAATGTGCATATATATGTTTATATGACAGTTAACTGGGAAACTGTAAGAACTGGGCGTGACATTGTTGGTATGAGATAAAGGGTGGATAATGTCCTGGTACTGGTAGGATTAATTCTGGCAGTAACACATAGGTATCCCATTTCCACCTAAGCCATGCCTACTGGTAGTCTAGCTGGGAAAAAGGGAGCAAGAAGTGGCCAGGGAGTCATGCAGCATGGAACATGGTGGAGGCTGTGTGCATCCAGAATGGTCATCAGCTGTGTGTGCTACTGTTCTGTTAAACTTTGCTTTTTTGACTTTCTCAACCAATGAGTGTTTTGTTTTCCCCTCACGAGTCTGCCCCCTCACAAAAGGGGCAGCTGTAGCAAGAGACACACAGTTCTTTCTTCTGTATGACCTCAAACCACAACAGCTTTAAAGGTCTCCTCCACCCCAAAGCATTCTATGTTTCTAAATATAAAATAGAAGAAAAAAACCCATTATTTTTCCAATGCAAATAAATAGTGTACATGACTGGATTTGAAGGGAGGAATAATAGTTAAAAACTGCCCAAAATAATTTGAAAGTCACTGTACTTTCAAGAAGTGAGAGAGGTGTGGTGCTGTCAATCAACCACATTCTTTCCATGTATTTGTGCAGAGTTCATTGAACCATATATAACATAGCTTGATGAGAAATGTCTTTGCTCTAGATAAAATGGTGAAGAAGAGCTATTTTAACATTTTCAAGTTTGTATTCAAGTGTGTCTTTTGGCAAAATCAGATGGAAGGCTTTTCAATGGGATCTCCTTCATGGCTTTTCCAATGCAAACAAATGATAATTCATTTGTAAGTTGCATAACGATGCAGTGAAATGGATTTGTTCAAGGACCAGGTTTGGAAGCAGCAGCACTATTTGACTTCTCCCTTTGACAGAAGACTAGAATTAAGACTTGCCTGGTTCAAAAATTACCTCATAATACATTTGGCACCACCCACCACCGTAACTGGTAAGATCACAGAAGACAAAAGCAGCATACTAAAGTGTGAAAAGGAAAAAAGTATATTTTTTTTTTATTCTAAATTTGCAATTTGTCCTTTGATGCAGCACAGATTGTTTGAGTACTTTATTTACTATACTGCGTACAGAAACAGGTGATGCTTGCTGGATAAGTTTTGTCTGGATATCTCTAACCATTTGAGTAAAAATGTTTTCTTGTGTGATAATAGGCAGCTTTATTTATCACGCTTAAGGAAGGTTATCATGCTGTCATTTTGTATAGTAGCATAACAAGCCGTCACTTTATTCCTATTTTCTCAGCCCTAATTGCCTGTAAACTACAAGTGAGATCTTAGCAAGCAGCTTTTAGAGTATTTTCTGTAGTAACACCTGGTAAGAGAAGTGCCTACCAACTCCAAGATCTGTTTCAGTTAAATCCACCCAGCAATCTGCTTTCAATTTTCTCACAAGCATTCCTAGTCTTGCTTTGCAGCCTTTGGGAACTTTATGGACCAGTATTCCTTTTCCTCTCTCAAACAAATGTCAGCAGAGTCATGATCCATAAACTCACTGCTGAAAAGTGAAAACAAGGTGCTGACTCAGCCACGGGTACTGGAACCAGATTGCTTCCAGAACAGGTTTGCATAGGAATAGCTGCTGTCCTAATTGGGGGAGTCTTTTATTTTCTATTGATACTTACATATGAGCATCTGGCATTTTGCTTTTGCATCATTGCTTGGATTACACAGGCTGCACAAAATGCTTTATGACACTAACTGTAATTGAGCAGTTCTCTCGTTTTTCTGCTTTTGAATTGGTATTTTCTTATTTTGGTCATTGTGTCCCTTTGCTCTGAAACCTGGCAGTGTTCACTTACGGAGTCTGTGATGATATAACTACAAACTGGGAGGTGCAGACAAGCTGTGAGTGCTTTCTGGCTTGTATTTTGTTTCTCTTGATTACATTCTGAAAATGAAATAAAAACTATATTCTTTGCTTTGAAAGAGTTGCATCTCTAAATTAGATAGGGTTTGCTCCTTTGGAGACGTGCCATGTGCTGCTATCCATTTACATTATCTCTGCAGTGAGAAATAAATCTAGCAATAGAACCAGTTTCCTAAGCCTTATCTTTACAAATTTACCACACTAGGCAGTTATCTAGTTAGCATATGGATTGTACAATGGATGATCCCAATGTGGCTATGTTGTAAGCTACTCAAGGGACTCTGCTGCTGTGGTCAATTACAAGAGCATTTGCTCTAGGGCCATGTGTTATTATTTATCATATATACTGGTCATACTTCACAAAACTCCTTTACCACTCCTTATTTCATAAAATCAATTTATTGAAAGAAAGAGCCAAAAGGTTCGTTGTTTTTATAATAAAATATCTGACTTCACCTGCCAGAAAAAGCCAAATTGATTTTTAACGTCTGCTAATGATTTAACTTTCCCTTTATACTGACGTCAGTAAAAGGGTGTTACCACTCCCAGTCCTCAGTGAAAGTGTGTTTTCAGTTTACAGAAAAATATGCTGCTTGTCTCTGCGTTTATATATGCGTAATGGACACAACAATTTAATTGCTTTACTATGAAATATTGAATATTTATGTAGAGCCATGATAATAGGAAAACTAAAGAGTTTTAATGAGGTACCAAGCAAGATGGTAAACGGAAGGGTTTCTCAATGATTAGTATCTTACATCTAGTCTTCTTCTATTTATTATGAATATGTGAAATAAGACATAGCTGTTATTTGCTTATTCATCAGTACCCCTGGTTACCATTCAGAGATCTTCAGATCAAGTACCGATTAAGTAAGGCCCTGAGGAATGAGCTTGCATTTATAGGAAGAAAATCTACTTCAAAAGATACTGATGTCATTAATTTAATCAGTGTTCTCTTATGCCTCATGTAGATGTAATGTAAATGCAGACATTAGTTTCCTAATTTTTCGATAATATACCATCTTCTTAAAGCTATCATTTGTAATGCTAAGTTGAATTTCAGTGTTAATTGTGGCTGTGTAATAGGTTCTCTTTGTTGTTGGCGGAGATGTGCTCCAATGGGGGAAGGCCTTCACTATCAGAGCCACTCGGCAAAAAAACTGGCAAGAAGCTCCTTTC
>VZTY01000776.1:1309-12981 GCA_013400935.1 Turnix velox | reverse complement strand
TGAGTTTGTCATCCACTGACACCCCCAAGTCCTTCTCTTCAGAGCTGCACTCAAGCCACTCTCCACCCAGCCTGTGTCTGTGCTTGGGATTGCCCGATCCAGGTGCAGAAGCTTACACTTGGCCTTGTTGAACCTCATGATGTTGCCATGGGCCCACCTCTTCAGCCTGTCAAGGTCCCTCTGGATGCCATCCCTTCCTTCTGGTGTTTCAACAGCACCACACAGTTTGGTGTCATCTGCAAACCTGTTGATGGAGCCCTCAGTCCCACTGTCCATATCTCCTACAAAGATGTTAAATAGCACTGGTCCCAGTACTACAACACTGTGAGCTGAGGGATCGAGGCATCTCATCTCCAAAGACATGAAGCACAGGAATATTCCTGCACTTCTGCTTCATAGTAGGACTTTCTGAGGCTGGTCCCACAGCTGGAGCTCTTTGTCCACCACAGCAGATCTGCTGTCCATCCACTCCCTCCCCAAGATGTGCAGCACCAGGCAGCCCTTCAGAGTTGTCTCTGTTGTCCAGTGGATCTTAGTTTGCAAATAATTTACCTTTTTTTTTTTTCCTAGTATAATTTAAACATCTGAGCTTACTGCAGAGGACAAGTTGAGGCTCCAGCTGGACAGTGGCCTTCTGCACTAGGGGGTGTGGAGTTTAGTGTAGAAATTGCATATATAGGCTGGGCCATTTTCCAAGTACATTTTGAACTGAGCAGTGACATGTACCAAAGGACCAGAGCCAAAAAGCTGGCAGTTTCATCTGCTTTGCCTTGCTCTTGCCAACCTGTACTCCAGGGCCATTAATACAGACAGCTCAGAGTCCCATTAGTCATTTCCCCATCCCTCAGACTGGCAAATGACTTATCTCTTTGGTCATCCTTACCAAGTGTAATAATGACATCTGTAAGACAGTCATCATTTTTCTCATCAAAGTCAGCAAAAAAAAAAATTAAAACAAACAAAAGAGGAAAGGTCTCGTGTGGCTCTCAATCCACACTCACCATGTCTGCACCCCAGGCTTGGACCATTGAGAAGAAACTAAACTAATCCCAGCACATCAGTGGAAATGAAACTAATCCCTGAAATGCTAAAGAAAAAAAAAAACCAGCAAAGGCTTGAGAAGCATTTTTTGAAGTCAGTGGCTTTGAATTGGCTTCTGGCATGTCCTGGCTCTGCTTGACTCATGAAACAAGTGTCAGCAGCAGCGTGACTGTCCTGTCACCACCACCAGCACAGGAAAATGGGCTTTGAAGTTGGATGAGCAATGCTTGGCACTGCAGCTGGGCTCTTCTCCTCACCTTTTAATTGCAAACAGCAAGCCAATGGACTTCATTGCTGGCATGAGATAGCTCATTGTGCTCCTAATCTGAGGGTCAGGGGTTCGAGTCCCCGTCCAGGTATGAGGCTTGTCAGAGTTGGGCTGATGGTTGGACTAGATGATCTGAAAGGTCCCTTCCAACCTAGATGACTATGACTATGAGAGTGTGCCACCATGTCCACTGCACTACACTGGTGCCACCTGGGCACACTGGGCTCTTCCCCTCACCTTTTAATGACCACCAGCAAGCCACTGGACTTCATTGCTGAGATGAGAGAGTGCCACCATGTCCACTGCTCTACACTGAGGCCACCTGGGGACACTGGGCTTGGCAGTGCTGCACCCATGGGTACCCCAGCAAGGAGTCTGGTAGCCATTTGGGCTTTGCATGGCTTTACTGGGCACATCCCCCTCACTCAGCACCCAGCTCCAGGGCTGGTGTTACTGGCATCCTGTTGAAGCACATCACTGGGTGGGATGCTAGAGGGTCAGTTCATTATGGAGAATATGTCTCTGGTGACCCACAAGACACACTAATGCTGAAGGATTCTTGGACCACCTCTCCCAGTCTTTCTGCACTGGGACAACTTGGGTGGGATCCAACTGCTGGCTGGAAGATCCAGAATGACACAGGGCTAGAATCTGCAGATGAATTCAGAGGTTCCAGGGACCTGCCAAGGTCTTGCTTGGTGGCTGGGCTCTTTCCCTCACCTTTTAATGACCAACATCAAGCCATAGGACTTCATTGATGAGATGAGAGAGTGCCACCAAGTCCACTGCACAACCCTGAGGCCACCTGGGCACACTGGGCTTGGCAGAGCTGCACCCATGGGTACCCCAGCAAGCAGTCTGGTAGCCATTTGGGCTTTGCATGGCTCCTGGGCACATCCCCCTCACTCAGCACCCAGCTCCTGGGCTGGTGTTACTGGCATCCTGTTGAAACACATCACTGGGTGGGATGCTAGAGGGTTAGTTCTCCATTATGGAGCCTTCTTGGCTGCAAGCACACACTGGTGGCTCAGGTTGAGTTTGTCATCCACTCACACCTCCAAATCCTTCTCTTCGGGGCTGCACTCAAGCCACTGTCGCTCCACCCTGTATCTGTGCTTGGGATTGCTCTGACCCAGGTGCAGGACCTGTGAGATTTTTAAATTTTTTTTTTAACCTTCATCTCAGGAGAAGGGGAAAAAAATCATCCTTTTTTCTGAATGTCTGGTTACCCTGCTGTTTGGGAAGAGGAAGAGAGGGAGCAGTGGTGCCTGGGATGAGGGCAAACTGTGGTGATTCATTAGAGCCTGAGCCCCTGGAGAGCAATTGGCATTTTGAGATCAATCTCTGCCAGGAACTGAGCAGGAGCATCCTGCAGCAAAGCCCAGCACATTCTGCTCTGGCAATTAGGCAGCTAAAAATATAACCCTGGGTGAGACACCCCATTGTCCTGCACACTTCCTCACCCTCACCAGCCTTTGAAGACCCTCACTGGGAGGAGATGCAGGTGGTTGTCATCACCATGGCAGGGCTTGGTGAAGGGACAGAGATGGAAAGGTGACACTGGCACTGCCAAATAACCCCAGCCAGTGTTCTCACCCCAGCACCACGGGGGTCGAGCAAGGCTGCTTTGCCCACGTGGCTAAACCTGACTCCATCCACTCCAAAAATAGCAAATAGCATCATCCAACCCTGGGCTGCACTGTGATACTGGCCAGCTCAGGAACAGACTACACCAGGACTGGGGCTACTGGGGCAAACACCAGGCTCACAGCCATGGCTGTGCCCTAGGCTTGTCCCTTTTGGGAACAAAGCCATCCCCAGCAGGTCCAAAACCCTCAGGGGAAGAAGAGGTCTTCTCCACCAATAGGAACTCAAGGAAAGCCAAAAACTTCCTTGCCCTGGAGCATTCATGAGAGGAGCTGCTGCTATGAGCATTTCCCATCTTCTTTGTAGATTTAATCTGAAATCTAGCTAAATACTGAACTACACCTTCAGGTGGCTAAATACCATGGAGAACCCAAACTAATCACAATGGTTGTGCTTCAAAGACACTTACACATGGATTTGGATTTAGTGTTTGACTGTATGAGGGACCCACCTGAACCTGCAGACCAAACAACCTCCAAACTGGGTGACAAATCATAGAGTTAGAGGAACCTTAAAGATCACCTAGTTCTAACCTGCCATGGGGACAAGCACCTCCAACCAGACCAGGTTGTTCAAGGCTCCATCCAGGCTGGACAAGGCACTGAGCAGCCTGATCTAGTGGGAGGTGTCCCTGCCTATGGCAGGGGGGTTGGAACTCGATGATTTTTAAGGTCCTTTCCAACCCAAAACATTCTATGATTCTGATTCTATCTTCATCCCAAACTTCTCTGGGCAACCAGTTCCAGTGTCTCACTACCCTCACAGTAAAGAATTTCTGCCTGATATCTAATCTAAATCTTCTCTTTTAGTTGACAACTGCAAATGGGGTTTCACTGAGTGGGGAGGTGGGTCAGATGCTGCAAAAACTCTGTCCTCCTCCTGGGAAATCAGCTCTCAGCATTCAACTGGTGCCACCATCAGCATCATAAGGACAGGGAGGAGATGTGGAGTTTTCACCATACAGAAGGGTTTCATTCCTTATAAATGTCTAGAAGGAGATGCTGGTGGCACATGAGGACACCCTGACACTTCAGCTCTTGTTCTACTCATCTGGGGAGTCAGGATAAGAGGTGTCTGTTTGTGGGGCACAAGCATGGATCATCCCTCCTGACATGGAAGACACCATCCTCATGAAAGCCTCTTTTCCAGCCATGAATTTCCTCTTATAGCAAGAAACATTCTCTTTTTTTTTTTTTTTGGCCAAAGGCTCTAATCTCCATGGTGACTCCAAAGCTTAATGTATTCCTGCTGATTGAAGTGATTAATCCTCCTGCAGCCTCACAGGTGCTGCCCCACCTCGCTGCAAAAAAGCCTCACCACCAATTCTTTTTCTCATTTCTGCCAAATTTCATGCTACCCCCCCCCAAAAAAAAAAAAATCAGCAGACTGGCTCAGGTGCTGGGCTGTCATTCTGTCATTTCTTTTTCCTCTATCATCTTGGCAGTCCCCTCCTCACCTGGTGACAGCAGAGCCAGGCTGGGAGGGAGGTGGCTGAGCTGAAATTGGAGAGAAATCAGAACCACCAGGCTGGGAAACATGCCAGAAGAGTTCATTGCAAAGTGCTGGGGTGATGAAGCTTGGAAGGATTAGTGCCTGGGATGAGCATGACTGCTCAACTTGGTGCAGCAGTGGGACAAGGCTCCAACTGGAAGGAAATGGAGCTGTGCCCTCCCTGGATTAATTCTCTCAGGGGCTCCTCCAGCCCTATTTTCCTCCTGAAAAGCTTTGAGACCATAAATTTTAACTGTAACCCTGTAGCACTCATGACCTCTCACCAGCACTGGGATTCTGAGGAAACCCTTGGGCAACAGCAGATCCTGCAAGGACCATCCTATCCTTTGATGGGGATGAGTTGAAGGTCACTTCAACACCCTGATGGTGCTCAACCATAATGGGAAGCTTCCACTGTGGATGGACACCACTCTGGATGGACACCACAGTGGATGGAAAGCATGATAATGTAGGTGCTAATGGATTAAAATCTGTGAGCTTGCAGCCCAGAAGCCATACACATCAGAAGAGCTGTGGCCAGCAGGTCAAGAGGTGATTCTGCCTCTGCTCTGCTTCCATGAGGTCCCACCTGGAATTACTGTGACTAGCTCTGGTGCCCTCAACACAAGAAGCACATGGATCTGTTGGAGAAGGTCCAGAGGAGGCCAAGAGGATGATCGGGGGGGTGGAGCACCTCTCCCATGAGGACAGGCTGAGAGAGTTGGGTTGTTCATCCTGGAGAAGAGAAGGCTGTGGGGAGACATCACAGAGCCTGAAGGGGCTTCAGGAAAGCTGGAGAGGGGCTGTTTGCCAGGGCATGGGGTGACAAAACAAACTATGGTTTGAAACTAGAGCAGGGCAAGGCTATATTAGATGTTAGAAAGAGATTTTCCCCATGAGGGTTGTGAGACACTGTCCCAGATTGCCCAGAGAAGTGGTGAAGAACCCAAGGCCAGGCTTGCTGAGGCTTTGAGCAACCCGATGTAGTGCAGGATGTCCCTGCTCACTACAGGGAGTTGGACTAGATGGCCTGTGAAGGGTCCTTCCAGCCCTGTGATTCTATGATTCTATGGCCATGGATGCCATGAGCTGTGGCCACGTTGTGTCACACCTCCCTTTCCTTCAGGCAGCTGCAGGTCCACATGGCTCCACTCCTCAATGTGGCTGGGAAAGGCTCAAGTCATAATTAATGGCTTAATGAGCAACACTGCTTTGCAATCATGCCCTTTGCAGGCTGCTGCTGAAAGTCCTTTAGCAATATTATACATTCATCTGTAGGTAAAACAAACCCCCATTGGAGTGATATTTTGTTCTTTTCTTCCCTGGGTAAATTCCACATCATTTATTACACTGTATTTGTCCATCTTTCTCTGGTACAACCCTTCATTGTAAAATTCATATTTAAAATGCCATATAAATAGAGCAGCCCCCTCCAAATATTAGGAGAGGAATTAAAGGTGCCACATGGTGTTATTAAAGCATCAAAACCATTAGGAGCAGGGACAGCCTGAACAAATCACGCCACTGAAATTCCAACACCTTGCTTGGATTTAATGGCTGATAAAAGAGCAAAGCTGCCCGAAGACCAAGAGAAAACATGATCACAAGTTCATCCTGCCCAGGGAAGAAGGATTTGCAAAGGGATCCAGCCCATTTCATAGAATCATAGAATCATAGAATAGTTTGGGTTGGAAGGGACCTTCAAGATCATCTAGTTCCAACCCCCCTGCCATAGGCAGGGACACCTCCCACTACATCAGGCTGCTCAGTGCCTTGTCCAGCCTAGTGCTTTGCCAGCACAGGGCACAGTGGTGACTTGTCCCACACTGGTTTGTTGGGATGGTTGGGTTGGGTTTTTCCTTTTAAATCACACAATATCAGGAAGAGACATCAAGAGATCATCTAGTCTAGTTGCTGAAGCAGCAACACCCAATTCAGTTCATACAGAAAGGCATCCAGTTGGGTTTTGAATGTCTGCAGAGAAGGAGACCCCACACCCCTCTCTGGTCAGCCTGGGACACCGTTCCATCACCCTCACTCTTCTTCTATTTCTGAGGAACCTCCTGTGTTCCAGCTTGCATCCATTGCCCTTTTTCCTACCATTGGTTGTCACCAAGAAGAGCCTGGCTCCATCCTCCTCACACTCACCCTTTACATATTCAAATCCTCCCTGGTAAATTTGATCCTCCAACCCGCTGGGGTCAAGGAGACACTGTCAGCCTGCTCTGGGAAGGGTTCCTCTTCTGGTGGGAACACCAAGTTGCTCAGAAACCCCTCTGAGGAAAGACAACCCCCCAGTCTTATCTCCTCCCACATAGAATGGTTTGGGTTGGAAGAGACCTTAAAGATCATTGTTCTTCCTTCCCTCTGCCATAGGCAGGGAGACCTCCCACNTTCTTCCTTCTTTCCATCCTAAATCTCCCCTCTTCCAGTTTGCATCCATTACTCCTAGTCCTGCCATCACATATCCTATTTAAAAGTCCTACCCCTGCCTTTCTGTAGCCCCCTAAAGGGTATATTGAGAAGCTCCTCTGAGGTCCCCTCTGAGCCTTGTCTTCTCCAGGCTGAAAAACTCCAACTCCTTCAGCCTATCCTCATAAGGGGGATGCTCCAGCCCTTTGATCATCTTGGTGGCCTCCCCTGGACCTGCTCCAACAGCTCAATGTAGGGTGTCATCACCATGGCCAGGCTAAAAATGTGACAGAAAAATATAAAGCCCAGCAGCACTTGAAAGAAAATTTCTCAAACAGCATTTTGGAATTCCCCAGAACAGTTTGTTTCCCTTTCAAGGTATTTTAATGTCAGCTTCACTTAGCCTCTGCCCAGGGCTAGTGCCTGCTCTGCATCAGCAATGCCATGGGTTTGGTGCTCCTCAGCAAATTCTGCCAAGGTCTCAGTCCCACAGCAGGGGGTTTATCCATCATTTGGAGAAGAAAAACTCATTTCTTTTAAATTAAGTGAGGCTTTGGAGTGCTGTCTCCTGCCTACTGTGACTCTTGTCCCCTGCTCCAGCTGAGGCATCCTCATTCTGGCTGATCACAGAGCAAAATGTGCAAGTCCCCAGAGAGGGAAATGGGGAGATGTGACACCCAGCAGTGTCCCTGCCCTCCCAGTGCCACCCCAGTGCCACCCCAGGGCCTTACCATGTCTGTCAGTGTGTGGGGAGACTTGACAAAGACGGAGACAACCTGTAAAGTAAAGCAAAAAAAAAAATTAATAATTCACTTTCTGCTGCCCATTGGCATTTTGCAAAAAAAAAATAATAAAATGAAAGTTAAAAGAAAAATAAAATTTTCAAAGTGTATAATAAAAATAATTAAAGAAAATAGTTGATGATACCTTGTTCTTCTCAAAATGAACCACATCTCTGGCACAGGGGACTCTGCCTTTATCCCAGTTGGAGGAGGTTTCAAAATTGGTGTTGGGGATCCACTGCTTGTAGATGGCATTGGCAGCAGCTGGGAGGGAGTAAGGAAACCAGTGTGACAGACTGGGACATGCACTGGGATGTGACAAACTGAATGTGAGGAGGAGAGGGGCTCCCTCAGCCCCTCATGGGTTGGAGCCACATATGGGATGGAAGGACTAGAAATAATGGGTGGAAATTGGAAGAGGGGAGATTCAGGCTGGATAGAAGAAAGACATTCTTTAGGGTGAGGGTGGTAAGACACTGGAAGAGGTTGCCCAGAGAGGTTGTGGATGCCCCCTCAATCCCTGGAGGTGTTTAAGTCCAGGCTGGACAAGGCACTGAGCAGCCTGATGGAGTGGAACATGTCCCTGCCTAAGGCAGGGGGTTTGGAACTTGATGATCTTGAAGGTCCCTTCCAACCCAAACTATTCCATGATATGCTTTATGCAGGAACATATATAACTAAGTACTGAAAAATCTATGGAGAACCACTAACACTGATGCTTTTGCTTTGCCCTTTTCATCAGGGAACTTTCTTTGGGCTCCCTGGAGGATTTGACAAGGATGAGAATTAGCCAGCCCATAGCTGGATTTTCCATGCCTCACATCCATCCAAGAGCTCCACTGCCTCATGGCACAAACTGGGAGGTTTAGATTAGATATTAGGAAGAAGTTCTTCCCCATGAGGGTGGTGAGACACTGTCCCAGGTTGTCCAGAGAGGTGATGGAGGACCCATCCCTGGAGATATTCAAGGCCAGGCTTACTGAGGCTCTGACCTAGTGCAGGATGTCCCTGCTGACTGCAGAGGGTTGGATTAGATGGCCTTTGACTGTCCCTTCCCACTCTGTGATTCTATGAAGGATCCCTTAGAGCCAACCCCCCACAGCTCTAAACACACTTTAAAACTCAATTGAGAGAGAAAAATTCTGTAAGAGCAATGAGAAGCAGACCCAGAAAGATTATTGCAGTGCTGTGGGCACAAACACCTCACTACCTTGGAGAGGAAAAGAGCTTTAGGAAGGAAAAAAGAAAAAAACCAAAAATCCAGGTGGCCATTGCCACTTGTTCTCTCCTTGTTGCTGTTGACTTGCATCCTTCCCATGCTGAGAGATGGGGAGATTAAAGGAGATGAAGGACCCCCCCCCCCATCAGACACACATTCCCATAGGTGTGTTGTGTCACCACAGACAGCTCTGAGTGCCACAGTGACACTGGGGGCATCTCCTCCGTGATGGAGGGGGTGAAGCTCCTGCTGCAAAGCCCTTTCCCCCTGCAGCTGAGCTGATGGATTCCTGCACCCACCCTCCATCCCTGGAACCATCAGCAAGTTATTTAATCAGCCAGGGAATGGCTGATTTACTCTCCAGGGAATGGCAGTCCTTCAACATCAAAGCACAATGCATATTCAGCAGCCAAAGAGGCAGAACCTGCAGCTCTGCTCCAAAATAGGGTTGCAAAGAATCATAGAAAGGTTTGGGTTGGAAGGGACCCTAAAGATCATCCAGTTCCAACNCCTTAAACACCTCCAGGGATGGAGGGGGCATCCACACCCTCTCTGGGCAACCTCTTCCTGTGTCTCACTACCCTCATCGTAAAGAATTTCTTCCTTATCTCCAGCCTGAATCTCCCCTCTTTTAATTTCCACCCATTATTTCTAGTCCTTCCATCCCATATCCTATTCAAAAGTCCTACCCCAGCCTTTCTATAGCCCCCTTCAGTTATTGAGAAGCTCCTCTGAGGTCCCCCCCTGAGCCTTCTCTTCTCCAGGCTGAACAACCCCAACTTGTTCAGCCTGTCCCTATAAAGGAAGTGCTGAGGTCACCCAGTGCCCCCCACCCTGGGTGCCATGCTGGCAGGGAGTTCTTCATACTCACCTAGGAGCTGCAGGACACTCAGGAGGAAGAAGAAGCCCTTCATTTTGCAGCAGGGCTGCCAGCCCCCCCTCCATAGCTCCTGCCCTGCTGGACCTTGGACCCTTCTTGAGAGCACGTGATGGGCTCACTCTGGAGAAGGCTACAGGGAGGAGGGAGGGAAACATTCCAGGAGGCAGGATTTCCCCATTTTCCTCAGTCCCAGTAGTTATTTTGCTCTCCTTTCCCAAGCTCTCTTATTCTATGACACCCATGGTGAGCTTAGGAGAGCTGCTGGGGAAGGAGATGAGGTGGAGAGACTCAGGAAGGGGGTACTTCCATCTCACTGCACCACTCATTTCCCTTCTTCTCATCCAGGTCCCTCCTAAGGGTGGCAAGTACAAACACCCCATATACCCATCCCACACCATTCCACACCCACCTAAGGGTGAGAAGTACCAACACCCCATATACCCATCCCACACCAAGGTACATTCCACATGAGGGTGGCAAGTACAAACACCCCAGAAGTGGACACAACACTCAAGATGGGGCCTCATGTGTCCCACAGGTTCCCAAGAGCAGGGACTGGCCCAGGCTGGGAGCTGAATTCCCACTGTTGTGTGGGCTGGAAAAGGCAGAAGAGCCCCTTGAGCCTGATTTCCACCCCACAATCTGAAAGGATCATAGAATTATAGAAATATAGAATAGTTTGTATTGGAAGGGACCTTAAAGATCATCAAGTTCCAACCCTTCTGCCATAGGCAGGGACACCTCCCACTACATCAGGCTGCTCAGTGCCTTGTCCAGCCTGGCTCCACAACCTCAGCAGCTGCAGAGCACAGAAAATAAAACCAAAGGCATAAAGCTCTCCCAAAAACTTGGTTTCAGAGTCTGTGACTTGTCTCAGCCTAAGAGTTTTCCTGCCCCAGCCATCCTGCAGCATGCTGAGGCTGCAGCCAAGCTCAGCCCTTGCCCACTGCAGTCCTTTCTCCAAGCTGTTATTGCTGACTATTTAAGATTTATAGTTTTTTTTCTTTTTTTTTACTCCCTCTATTAAAAGACAAGACATCTCATTGCAGCCAGCTTACACCCTGAGAGTCCCCTGGGAGAGATTTGTGAGTGTTAATGAGGGCACCAGATCATTTCCCCTCCAGGACATCTCTCAACATTCAGCTGCCTGTGCAGAAAGTGCTGACTGAGCTCTGGCTGGTGCCCAAAGAAAGAGCTGCTCAGGAGCTTCTTCTGCCAATTCATGGGCCAAGCCTGTGACACCAGTGGGGACAGAGTTCTGGGCAGGGGCACGTCCATCTTCCTTTGCACATGGCCTGGGGCTGTACCAAGGCATCCTGGGGACTCCTCCTCCTCTTCTTCTTGCACTTGCAGAAGAGGTGGGAAATGGCATCACATGGATGAAGGTGTAGGAGGTGTACATGGGGTCTTTGTACTTGTCACCCTTAGGTGGGATGTGGCTGAAGGAGTTGGGGTTGTTCAGCTTGGGGAAAAGAAGGCTCAGGAGGCATCTCAGAGGAGCTTCTCAATACCTGAAGGGGGCTACAGAAAGGCTGGGGTAGGACTTTTTAATAGGATATGGGATGGAAGGACTAGAAAGAATGGATGTAAATGAAAAGAGGGGAGATTTAGGATGGATCAAGTTTATTAAATTCTTATGGGGAGGTTGGTGAGACACTGGAAGAGGTTGCCCAGAGAGGTTGTGGATGCCCCCTCCATCCCTGGAGGTGTTTAAGGCCAGGCTGGACAAGGCACTGAGCAGCCTGATGGAGTGGGAGGTGTCCCTGCCTATGGCAGAGGGCTTGGAACTTGATGATCTTTAAGGTCCCTTCCAAACCAAATTATTCTATTATTCTCTGTGCTTCACCAGAGGGGATCAGGGTTTTCATCACCAGGCTGAATCTGAAACTTAATAATAATGATAATAATAATAATACACTTATAATTTATAAT
>VZTY01000775.1:10563-65457 GCA_013400935.1 Turnix velox | reverse complement strand
CAGCAGCCAGCCGGAGGGACTTCGGGGGCGGGCGGAGGCGGAATCGGGGCAGGGTCGGGGCTGACGGCGGCTCTCGTCTCCCTGGCAGTGACGGCGGTCAGCGGGCTTATCGTGGCGCTGCTTTTCTTCTCGGAGCTGCAGTACTACCTCACCAAGGAGGTGAGTATCGGCGAGGAGTGGCGGCCATGCGCCGGCGGAGAGATAGCCCGGGCCGGTCTGCTGTCCACCCGCCCAACGCCTCCCGGCCGGGAACCAGGAGCGGTGAGGGAGCCGCCTGCCTTCCCGTGAGAGCTGCCGTCCTGAGGGGGCTTGTGGCCTGACCGCGGCCATCCGGGACCAGCCCAGAGTCTGTGGCGGCTCCTTGTCCCCAGCCGCGGGCAGTGCGAAGCCCGGGGATCCCACCGCCGCTTCTAAAAGTCCTAAATTCTCGCTTTTTTCACAGTTCTGACAGGGCTGGCGCTGAGCGGCCGCTCGGGTGTCGCACAGAGTCTCAAAAGTTTGCAGATGACACAAAGTGGGAGTAGTGGCCGACAAGCCGGGAGGCTGTGCTGCCTCCAGTGAGACCTGAACTGGCTGCAGAGTTGTGCAGGGAGGGATTTAATGAAATATAGCAAGGGCAAGTGGAGAGTCTTGCATCTGGGCAAGAGCGACCCCATTTATCAGTATAAGCTGGGGACTGAGCTGTTAGAGAGCAGAGTAGGGCAAAGGGACCTGGGAGTCCTGGTGGGCAGCAGGGTGACCATTGAGCCAGCAGTGGGCCCTTGTAGCCAAGAAAGCCAGTGGCATCCTGGGGTGTATTAGAAGGGGCATGGTAAGACAAGAGAGATTCTCATTCCCCTTTACTCTGACCTGGTGAGACCACATCTGGAGTATTGTGTCCAGTTCTGGGGCCCTCAGTTCATGGAAGGACAGGGAACTGCTTGAGAAAGTCCAGTGCAGAGCAACAAAGATGATTGAGAGATTGTAGCATCTCCCTTATGAGGATGGGTTGAGGGAGCTGGGTCTCTCTAGCTTGGAAAAGCAGAGACTGAGGGGGGGGGAGGGGCTCATTATTGCCTATAAATATGTAAAGGGTGAGTGTCAGTTGGATGGAGCCAGGCTCAGTAGCATGCAGTGGTAGGACTCAGGGCAATGGGTGCAAGCTGCAACACAAGAGGTTCCACACAAATATAAGAAAATACTTTTTCAGGGTGAGAGTGAGAGAACAGTGGCACAGGCTGCCCAGAGAGGATGTGGAGTCTCCTCTGGAGACATTCAAATCCCTGGGCACCTTTCTGTGTGACCTGGTCTGGATGTTCCTGCTCTGGCAGGGGGATGGGACTAGATGATATCTTGTGAGGTCCCTTCCAATCCCTGACATTCTGTGTGATTGATTCTGTGTGAGTAAAAATGAGAGCAGGCGAGGCAGGGAGGCTTTTGGATTTGCTTCCAAATTAAATGAAAATTTTTTTCTTTTTTTCCTTTGTTTCCAGGTACATCCGGAGTTGTACGTTGACAAATCCAGGGGAGATAAATTGAAGATTAATCTGGATGTTATTTTCCCACATATGCCTTGTGCTTGTGAGTCAGACTCCTGACCATTGGTGATAATTTTTATATTTACTGAGGGCCCAAGAGGCTCTGTGTGCCTGGTGCTTCAGAGAGTTGAGCTTGGGCCAGGGGATGGGGAGGAGCTGTGATCCCTTGTGGCTGTGCAGTAATTCCAGTGAAGTCTGCTGGACCCTTAAACCCAGTGCTTTCAGTGAGGTAGTGTTGCTAGATTACAAATTAAGTATAAAAGGTTTTGGAGGTTTTGTCTAAAGCCTTTCAGGAAAACACTTTCTGTGGTAGATGAAAACAGTCCCTCTTGTACACTAAACCAAGCCCCACACTTGGAAGGATTGTGTGGGCTGCTGCAGCATGCATTTTATTCCTTGTGCAACACTTGCACCCAACTGTACACACTCTTCCAGTTTGGCACATTCTTATCCCCCTGACTGAAAGATTCTGTATTTTCACAGGTTGAATGCTTCCAGCCTGCCTCAGGTCATAACACGTGTGTGCTTATAGACCACTTTCCTTGCTGGTTTCAGATTTGAGCATTGATGCCATGGATGTAGCAGGGGAGCAGCAGCTGGATGTAGAGCACAATTTGTTTAAGCAGCGTTTGGATAAAGCTGGCAACCGTGTGACTCCAGAAGCTGAGAGACATGGTAAGATGCTGTTCTTCCTTTCTTGGATGGTCTCATAGTCTTTCCATCACTACATGCCCAGTTATTAATCTTTATTCCTGACACTTTCAGCGTAATCACAAGATTAAAAACTATACCACTTTTTAAACGTGAATTCTTAGGTGTACGTCTGGCTACTTTGAATGCTGTAAGCTTTACAAGGAGTCTCACACAGTTAAATGATAATGGGTATATTTTCCTAAAAGTTAATATTTGCTTGTTCACAACTGCTGTAAAGCATTTTATTAAAGAAGTATGGTTATGACCTGGGTGTGTATCTCAGTTGTGAGAGCTTCAGACTCTTAATCTGAGGGTCAAGGGTTCATGTCCCTGTCCAGGTATGAGGCTTGTCAGAGTTGGGTGGATGGTTGGACTCCATGCTCTGAAAGGTCCCTTACAACCTAGATGATTATGAAATTACGAATAACAATTGGTTTTTCATACTTTATAATTAGAATATATCTTTAATGGATAATACAGAATCCTGGCATCTTTCATCCTCACTTCCATTTACCTGTTAAACCTCCCCAATCTCAAAAAACAAGGCCCTGATAATTTTTAATCTCCTCAGCAATTTCTGGTGGGATTGTTAAGTCTGGAAGTAGGTAGAAATTCTTTGTCGATTTCAAGTGAGCATTGGCTCATGTTTGTGCTTTGTTGTCCTGGAGTACTCAGGATGCTTCCACTCTGATCTTGTTTTATTTAAACTGTGTTCCCTGCATGTCTTGGAGCAGGATTATGTGTTGTGCTCTGTTGGCTGCAGTTGTTTGCTGCTTAAAATGTTCTGTAACATATCTTGTGTAAGTTGCAATGTACTGATTTGGTCTACATCAGATGATGTTCCAACCCAAACTATTCTATGAGAAAGAAATTCTTTACAGTGAGGTTGGTGAGACACTGGAACTGGTTGCCCAGAGAGGTTATGGATTCCCCTCAATCCCTGAAGGTGTTTAAGGCCAGGCTGAATGAGGCACTGAGCAACCTGGTCTAGTGGAAGGTGTCCCTGCCTATGGCAGGGGGTTGGAACTGCATGATCTTTAAGGTTCCTTCCAACCCAAACTATTCTATGATTCTGTGTTTTAACAAAGCCTTTATGGAAGTAGCATCTGATCAGTGCTACAGCAAGGTGTGCTCATAGCCAGTTCTCTTTATGGAAGGTGTTCTTGAAATGACAAATGCTATTCTGCTTCTTGGTCTTACTTCACACCTCAGAAGACTCCATGTATACTATTGCAGGTAGGCTTTGTATGCAGGGTGTGCAGCTTCCAACACAAAATAGTTGTTTGTGTGTAGAACAGACCTAGAGTACAAGGTAGCATTTCTGAGCATCTCACCAATTTGAACCTTCTTTTGTCTTAGAGCTGGGGAAGGAAGAAGAGAAAGTGTTTGATCCAAGTTCTTTGGATCCCGATCGCTGTGAGAGCTGTTATGGGGCAGAGTCAGAGGACATTCGGTAACCCTTTACACCTTTTTATATCTCAGCATCAAATTAATACAATTAAGTTGCATTTTTTTCCAAGTGTATGTGGAAATCTGTGCAGTGAAATACTCCTGGGAATGATAGGAATTGGTGTGGGTTTGGTACACCTTTGGAAGCTGCAATCATGACTGTGAAGAGTATGCAGAGTTAGGTTGTTTAAGTTGTCTGTGTGCCTGTTTACGCGCATTGTGAATTGCACTACCTTTATGTTAGCATGAAGGCTGGGTGTTTTCTGAGGTTATTTGGTGTCCAGAGGGAAGCTGTGTAAATTATTTCACTGTTTTGTGAGCTGTCTTGGAATAAAACCCAATTATGGCTTTGCCTTCTCACTTCTGCTGCAAAATTTGTGTCTTTCTGGGAGTGAAGACCAGATATTGATCACTTAACAGTTGCAATTTGAAACCTATTTTTGAAGCAGAATCGATCTTTGGTAGTCTGTGGGTTCTGTGCCATCCTTCCCTATTACCCTCTCCATAGTAATTTGGTTTGTCCTTCCCCAGAGATGTTTCTATCTGGAGGGATTCATGATTCCAGCCTTTGTTTTTTTCTTGGTGAAACATGGAACCAAGAAAGGAAAATTATTTCTTCCCGGTATCCAGAGTGTTCTTCAGAGCTAGAAGAGTAATGAAGAGTTTGCCATTAACCCTCCTTCCCACTTCCACAATCTTGACTCCTCCTTTTATCTGTTTTTAGACTAAAGATGGGCAGATGGTTTGTTTACCCTGTGATGTTACAAACCTCTCAGAACTGCAGGATACTGGTGGTGCTGTAGTAAATTTCTTTGCCAAGAAGAGTCTTGACTGTCTAAATGGACAGACAGAGCCTTCTTCAGACTCAAAAACTGCATTCAAACACCTGGCATCCAAAATCTCAAAATGTACATCAAGCAGCTCAAGCTCTTTCAGTAACGTTAGGCCAGCTCTCAAGGTCCTGTCCCTGATGTTAGCTTTATTGAAGGAAAGTCCTCCAAGGATAAGAGTCTTGAGCTGGAGCATTCCCCTGTAGTGATGCTGGAGCAACTGCCCTATGAAGACAGGCTGAAGGAGTTGGGGTTGTTCAGCCTGGAGAAGAGAAGGCTCAGAGGGGACCTTATAGTAACTTATCAGTACCTGAGGGGGTCCTACAGGAAGGCAGGGGAAGGAATTTTTAATATGATATCGGATGGGAGAACTAGAAACAATGGATGTAAATTGGAAGGGGGTAGATTTAGACTTGACATAAGAAATTCTTTACAGTGAGGTTGGTGAAACACTGGAACAGGTTGCCCAGAGAGGTTGTGGATGCCCCCTCTCTGGAGGTGTTCAAGACCAGGCTGGACAAGGCACTGAGCAGCCTGATCTAGTGGGAGGTGTCTCTGCTTATGACAGGGGGGTTGGAACTCGATGATCTTTAAGGTCCCTTCCAACCCAAACTATTCTATGATTCTATTCTATGATTCTATGATTTTTTTGCAGTAAAATATAAGATGGTAAGACTGCTTTTGTTTCTGCAGGTGTTGCAATACTTGTGACGACGTTCGAGAAGCCTACAGGCGCCGAGGCTGGGCCTTCAAGAACCCAGATACCATAGAGCAGTGCAAGAGGGAAGGGTTTAGCCAGAAAATGCAAGAACAGAAGAACGAGGGCTGCCAAGTGTATGGTTTCCTAGAAGTCAACAAGGTGAGAGATGGATTTTGCTGTGAACCTGCTGCACAGTGGTGGCAGCTGAAAAGGTAGAATTGGGTATTTCTCTCCTTTTCCCAGCTTTAGTTGTTCAGTGGGACTGTAATGTAAGAACCTGTGGGCTCAGAGGTTCAGGAAGAGCAGTGAGAAGGTGTCTGTCGTGTTGTGTGGGCTGGTAGGAAGTGTGCTGGCTGGAGAAACTTATTTTTTCCTACTGTCTAGCTGGCAAGTCTTTTTGCTGAGTTTTCTGAAGGAAGCAAGACATTTTCTTTGGGTTTAGATTGTCCCACCTGCCCTTTAAGTCTTAAAGCAGAGAGCACCAGATGATGCTGGGGATAACAGTAACCAACAGCTTGCCATCACAGGTTCTGCAGAAAGTGAACTGTTACCTTTCTGTTATAAAAACAGTGGAAGCAAAACTTGGGAGTTGGTAGTCAAAGCTGAAGGTGTTCAGAGCGGTGGGTTTTGCAGCTAATACTTGAAAATATAGTATGAGATGTAGTAAATTAACTGTGTAATTACCCTGTCAGTTTCGCAGGTGACCAAACCCAGAACTTTAGATATTCAGGTTAGATTCCGAAGCATGTTCTAGAAGTCAGGCCCAGGCAAATGTTATTTTCTGCTTTAGTTCACACTGTGGTGGTTTTACACTTTCATGTACTCTTCCTGGAGTCTCTATTTCTAGAAAGAAAATCTTTTACTCACAAAGTTAGACACTGTGCTTTGAGCATTGTTATGGGACCCTCCATCACAGTGTGTGGTGAGCAGGAAAGATTTTGAAAGGGTAATGCTGGAGGTGGCAGGAGTCCAGAGGTGGGTGTCACCAGGGAAGTTTCTGGTTGCCATTGTAATATACTTGGAATTTTGCACACCTCCTTTCTCTTCAGGTCTGAGTTAACACAAGCACAGATGTCAAAGGTGTGATATATAGCCTGTGAACTTGAGACATTTGAATCTTCCAAGGGAGAGCGTATAGAGTTGCTATTAAGTGCCAGTGAGAACTGGCACCTGATGTCCAGATAACTTTCAGATTCTAGGATGAACTTTTAAAAGCTTTCTGTCTTCTGGGATTTTGGGGGGAGGTTGTGTCGTTTTGATGGGTTTATTTTTACAAGCAGCTTATTTTCATGGTTACATACACAGGATTACTGTTGTTTATTTTATTAGGGGTTTTTAGCCTGTTCACTCTCCTTCTCAGTTACTTTTTCCACTCAGTTTCTGTGATACTGTTTTGTATTACCAGTAGCAGTAGTCAGTTCCCTCCCAATAGCTTAATTCCTTCTTCATGTTCTTATGTCTACTGAAATAATCTGTATAGAACAGTGATTACCAACATCAACATGCAATTATGGCTTTTCATATCACTGCCTGCAAGGAATAGGGGAAATTAATTTCTCCAGAAATTAAATGAGAATGAATTGCTTGGCACATACCTTGTTTAAACAAAAATCAGAAAAAAACTAACACCAGTGCTGCTTTATTTATATAGATTCAGATCTTTTTATGAAAGAATACTGTCTCTTGCAGGTAGCTGGAAATTTTCACTTTGCACCAGGAAAAAGTTTTCAGCAATCTCATGTACATGGTAAAGTATTTTCTTTTCCTCTTTATTGTGACCTTTAGCTTCAAAGCGTATCTGATGGTTTTCTTTCAGTACCTTTGCATTGCTAAGTGGTGGTAAAGTTTAGTTGCAGAGGTGTAGAGCCATTATGAATAGATGAGAGAAGTGTTTTCTGAAGGTGCTGACACATGGGTGTGGAAGAACTCAGAGGAGAATGTTTCTGGGCAGTCTCTCAGTCTCACTTGTTCCACAAAACTTTTCTTCTCTACTGTAAAACATCCTCAATTAAGGTGTTCATTTCAGGACCTGAATATCATTATGTCTGGAATGGATATTTTGGAGAATACCTCAGGACAATTTTAAAGCAACTGAAAACTTTAAGTTGTAAAGTACTTCCTCAAGTACATGTACATATGCACAGGAGCCAGAACAATAGTGTTAGTTTATAGAATCATAGAATAGTTTGATTTGGAAGGGCCTTTAAAGGCCATCGAGTCCAGCTCGCTCTGCCATGAACAGGGACATCTTCAACACAATCAGGTTGCTCAGAGTCCCATCCAATCTCACTTTGAATGTTTTCAGGGATGGGGTATCTACCATTTCTCTGGGCAAACTGTTCCAGTGTTTCACCATCCTTATCATAAAAAAATTTCTCACATATCTACTCTGAATCTACCTTCTTTTAGTTTAAAATCATTAACCCTTCGTCATTTGCTGCAGACTAAATTCAAATATCTATTCTCATCTTTCTTAAAAGCCCTCTTTAAATACTGAAAGACTGTTGCTCTGAAGTCTCACCAGAGCCTTCTCTTTTCTATGCTGAACAACCCCAGATCTCTCAGTCTGTCCTCAGAGGAGAGGTGATCCATCCTTATGATAATTTTTTTTGCCCCTCCTCTGGACCTGCTCCAAGAGGTTCCATGTCCTTCTTATATTGTGGACCCTTGAGCAGGATGACATACTTCAGGTGGGGTGTTATTAGAGAGGAGCAGAGATACAGAATCATCTTCCTTACTTTTGATGTGGAGCCAGTGCACGTTGCCAGCTCATGTTGAACTTCTTACCCACCAACACCTGTAAGTCCTCCTCAGGGCTGCTCTCAGCCCATTCTTCACTCAGCCTGTATTCGTGCTTGGGATTGCTGCTGCCCAAATGCAGGACCTCAAGATCTTGAGCTTCAGGAGGTAAGTGGTGGCACCAAGCTGAATGGTGCAGTCAGTGCAATGAAGGGGTAGAAGGTCATCCAGAGGGACCTGGATAGGCTGTAGAAATGGGGTTGTGCAAACCTTGTGAAGTTCAACAAGGCCAAGTGAAGGGCCCTGCACTGGGATCAGGACAATCCACATTATCAATACAGGCTGAGGGATGATGTGATAGAGAGCAGCTCTGCAGGAAAGGACTTGAGGATGCTGGTGGCAAAAAAGCTGGACGTGAGCCAACAATGCGCTCATGTGTCTGAAAGAACTAGAAACACTGGAAGTGCTGTAAAACTAAAATGGGGAGGGGGACTGTGAGGGTTGGTCTATTTGTAAGAAAAATGTTACTCTGTCCATTTTGTTTGTGCCTGCCTGAATGTTAAATCCAGGTGAGATGATTTCACTTTGCTTGTTTGTGTGGATGGTTTTCTTGCTTGTATGTGATCTTTGGCCTCATGTTCTTTTGATATTGGTTCCATATTTATACACTGTTCTGCAGAGTTTTTAAATCAACTTTGCATTCCTTTTGGTTTCTCATAATCCCCAGGCCCTGAAGGAAATGAAACTTGGAAATTGAGAGAGGGTGTTTTTCTGTTTTAAGGTAATAGCTGAAGAGAAAGGTCCATATCTTCTGGGCTGATGCAGATTTTTATCCATCCATACTCACATTTCCAGTGTACCTAATTGGAAGACTCTAGAATTTATAAAGTTTGACCATTATTTTATCAAAAAAAGACGTACCATTGCTGTTTTCCCTCTTGGCTGGTCTATGAGTGAGGAGTTGATGTGTTCTTCTCAGCTGAACATTCAAAGCTGAGCACTTTATTCCTACAGGGATTTCTGCAGCATAGAATTTGTTTATATTTTCTCTTAGTTTTCATAATCACTGGATGGTTTTGCATGTGCTGCCATTCATTCTTCATTTCAGGTCATTGAAATTTTTCTAAGAGAGTTCATGTGGGTGATTTTATGCCTTTTGTGCCATCCATAATGGTACAAGGGCATCATTTTACACGGTCTTGAGAGAACAACAGCAAAGCTGCTACTTTTCCTTTTTTGATATGAATTTTACATACTCTCTGTCTGAATCTCTGTATCTTTTTATTTTAAGGATCTGAATATTTCTCTTTTCTCTCCTACTTTGCTCATTTTTGCAGTGCACGCTGTTGAGAGTAAGTGTTGCTGGATTCTTTTTTTTTTTCCTCCAAAACTGTGATTTTATTATTTGCTGTGTCCCTAAATCTCCTTTGGGAGGAGCTGTTGGTCTAGGCTGAGAGTGAGATTTCTTGAAAGGTAAAAGGAGAACCATCCCAGGTCACTCTTCTGTGGGAAACAAGGTTGCCAGATGAAAAAGCTGAGAATCTTAAACGATTTTAATGTGTCAGTGTTGGATATAAAATATTGGCAGATTATTAGTTGCTCTGAGCACTTAATGTAATTGAGGGGGACATGGTGACATGTTGGAGAGACTTCTGCCTTTTGAAGTCAGGAAGGATAATTGCCTCACTTAATCTCATTTGTACAACTGGCCACAGAGCTGGGCATTCATGCATAGAGCCTGCTAATCTTGGAATACTCAGTAGGAGAGTTTGTAGGATTTGTAAATAATTACTGTTGGGTTTTTTTTTCTGTAAGCATAATCATAGAGTCATAGAATGGTCAGTTGGAAGGGACCTTAAATTTCATCCATAAATTTCAACCTCCCACCATGGGCAGGGACACCTCCCACTAGAAGGTGGTAATCACGCCATTTACAGGTTGAGGTGTGATGTTTCAACTTGGTGACATCAGGTAGAAGGCTCAGGCTCTCAGCTTTGCTTACTCCCTCCCCTAGCTGAAGTATTTTGTGGGTTTTTCCTTGCCTCAGCCCCCCTCTTTATGAGACACCCTTATGGTGCTTATCAGCTTCCTGCCACTGTGCTCCTGTTAGATGTTTTCCTCCGGGAGACTGATCCCCATTTTGAAAATGAACATCCTGTCTCATGTTGGAGCAATGTGTTTACGTAGCTGTGTCTTGGATTTCTTGCAGTCTTAATGTATTTATTAGCAGTTCTATTTGGCCATAATTGCTGTTAACCCTGTTTAACAAGTAGAGAAGTGAATTTCAGAGTCCAAGGATACATTGTGGTTGTCGAGGGCAGAAATGCAAGATGGGGGGAAGTCTTCAGATAGACAACAGTTCTTAGAACTGTTCCTAGAACAGTGAAGAAAAGCAGGCTATATAAAAACAGTCTTTCTGGCAAACTTGAAATGTTTTATAGATCTGTATCTTTCTTAGGTAGGCACTGAACTGCAGGTACAGATAGAAAGGAATGTGTTTGTGTTTCTTCAGAACCACAGTCTGGTCCTAGCTGACAGTCTCTTCTCTTGTTTCCTCATTCTGTTTCTTCTCTAAGCAGGCTAAATAGCTCATGGTTAAGCAAACTGTGGCTCACTAAACATTTATCTGCAACCTGGAATATTTATGTATGGCCTTAGCATCATCCCTGGTGATCAGAGATAAATAAACCTCTGGTCTGACATAATCCAGACTTTTAGCAACTTTATAAATCACAATTTTTTTCAGAGTTGTAAATCATGAATTGAAGAAAAACTCTAAAAAAAGCCTCATTAATCAGCATTTTGTCTGTGGAAGGCAACTGTGGGGAAATTTTATTTTGGATAAACCTAACTGTCACACAAGATGAAAATCTGGTGTAACAGATTCATTAGTGACTTGTCTCTCAAGTGCTGCCCTTGATGCTGTGCTATAGCTGTAGGATTTGTCAGCCTTACCAGTACTTCCACTTCACATACTAACACTGCCCAAGCATTAAAGCTGATAAACACCATGATCCTGCTTGGGGTTCCAGGAGCTCAGTTATGAGGAGGAGCATTGGTGTCCCTCCCTGGGCATTGCTGCAGTGCCAGCAGTGGGACAGCTTTGGGATTAAACCTGGTTCTAGAGCTGCCTGGCTGGAAGAATGGTCTCACATAGAGCAACACTTACCTTGCAGCCTGATGAGTTCTCTGATGTGACCAAAAGGAGGGTGGGACAGGAACCAGCCAGCAGCAGTAAGATGGGAGGTCAAAGACTGTTTTATTCCTTTGGCAGTAGGTCCAACTGAGAGGCAGATCCACCAGAGACAGGAGCTGTGTAGAACTTTGTTTATTAACTGAAGGTTAGGCTGCTGTTATCTGTACAAAGGATAGCTGGTCTTGACACTTCACTAAGTCAATTAAGTCTTGATTTAATTGCAAATAATACTGTAGCATGAAAGAGAACATTGCCTATAACTGTTAAGAAAAACAGCATAGCATAATCCCAAGGCCACTTTTCCCTTTTTTCATTTTCCTGACCACCCGTTTCACTTGTATTTCCAGGCTTTTAGGAATTTATTTTTTAGAGATTTCTTTTTCATTTATGCCAATTCCTTTGATGTGGTTGCCCAGCACAGCTCACAAATCAAGGCACACTTGTCAGAAGCTGACACAGGATTGTCTAAAGTCTGTGCATTTCTGAGCATTTTGTAATGCAGAGCCATTGCCTTAATTCCAGTGAGTGCAGCCTTACCTTCTGAACATTTTAACTATTAAATGCAAGAACTTCACCCTAGATCAGAGTTTTAGGAAAGGTTAGTTTAGCAGAGGTGTAGTTTAGGCTTGACATTTACTTTTCTAACTGCATATTCTCTGTTTCCCATGTACACATCTTTAGGTTTAATAAGGGGTTTTTAGAAATACAAGTAAAGTTTCCGGTCTTTTACTGAAAGATGGTAATAGCTTCCAGCATAGGATGTTTTGAAGGAGAAGCTAGTTTCAACCAGTTCTTCAGCTTTGCAGCCTGTCTTGTGCTAGGCTGTATGTGGGGAACCCTTCAAGGCAGCAGAAATCTTAATCTGTGTCAACCGTATAGCAGCACTTGGTGATCTGGCTCCATCAACTCCTAAAATAATAGCCTAGCCCATGTTTCTTTGCTGAGGTGAAAGGTGAGGTCTGGATTCCAGAGCATGTGAATTTACCTGTAAAAATGCATTGCAACTCTGGCTACTCTGATGACATGGTTGTGTGATGTTGGGTAAAACTGGTAAGAGCAATACTGAAATTTCTGTTTTCATCCTAAGACTGATGCTTCTGGCATTGCATAAAGGGCTTAAGTAGCCAGACAAAAGATATCTCTTGCCTCCCATTGCCCATGTCTTTGCTGTATCCTTTCTAGGGGAGTGTGGTGCAGAGAGAGGTCAGGCCAAATTCCCCAAATCCTAGCATTGGAGACAGTCATCTTGGCCCTACCAGTGATTTGCAAATACCCTACTCGGGATCCCCCTGCAAAGACTTTTCATTTCCATGTGTTTTCTCTGGGCAGAGCACTGAGAGCTGCTGAGATGATTTCTTTGGGCACTTGCAGGTGATGTTAAGGCATGTGCTCTGTTGGTTGTTAGTTTAGGTCTGTGGTGCCTCTGTGTTTTACAGTAGTTAGAGGAGTTATGTGCATCAGGTTGTGACTGAGACACCAGTGAAGACTTCATTGCTTGCCCCTGGGATCTTGGTTTTGCCCTAGGGTTAATACATTTAGGTGAAAAGTTAAATGCTTCATCTGAGTTAACTCAAAATTGAGGTTACTTTCCTTCACTGTAGCAGTGTCTAGTCTATGTCAGGAGGGGCACTCAGCACTTTGATCTGTCACATGCCATCCTGCAAGCAAGGGAGAAACATGGCAAATTTTCTTGGTGTTTTAGATTTTGATGTAAATGAGAGGAGCTCCCTTTTAAGTTGGAATAAGGTAAATAGATATGTTTGTTATCACAATCTGAACTATATTGTTAAATTCTTTTTGTATTACAGTTCATGATCTGCAGAGCTTTGGACTTGACAATGTAAGTGTTTCTAAGAGAGTGTTCTACTTCTCTTGGTCTATTTTCCTTTGGGATTTTCCTGCCTTTGCCACATTGAGATCCTGCCGTAGTGATCCCAGCTGGGTTTGGTTATAAAAGCCTGAGCAGAACCTGGAACCTGCTTTCTCGCAGGGCTCTGAAATATGTTCTTGGACATCTACGTGTTACTTGGTGAGCCTGTTCCCTTCTTCCTCAGTCTGCCTTGCCCCATAATCTGCACTTCTCTGTTTTCCAAGGTTGACATTTTCACAGCTGCTTCTGAATCTGTTGGGAGATTACCTTGTGCTGGGAGCAAAGCAAATGATACCCATACCAGTGCTACCAAGACAGCTGACAGCATGATGTCAGAGAGAGGAATGGATGGGAGATCCTGCTCTGTAGGTGGGAGGAAAGGGCACTGGGATCTGGGGATTTCCACAAGCAGCAGATGGAGAAATTCCACATCATGGAATATCCCATGAATAAAAAAGAGAAGCTAGTGCTTTGGAGTTCACTGTTAGGACACACAGAGTAAGGGAGAGGAACTGTCTGTTTCAGAGCCACACTCAGAAAAATATATCAGTATTTAACTTTCAAGCCCTGACCTTGCTCTTGGGGTGCTATGCAGTTGTTTGAGTTATTAACATTTCTGTTTCAGATCAATATGACACACTATATCAAACATCTTTCATTTGGAAGGGATTATCCAGGCATTGTGAACCCTCTGGATGGGACAGACGTCACTGCACAGCAAGGTAAAAGCCATCTGAGAGAAATTTCTTTTTAAGTGTCTGTATTAATAAGTCTTAGAAGACAATGGGAGCAAATTTTTCAGTCTAACAGGAGCTTTGACACCATTGAGGAAAATGTAAACTCCTCCCATTCATCTGGGACAAATTTGCCTACATGTTTTGTTCTGTGACCTTTCTGAAAGATCTCACTTTTCAGTGTCCATGGATGTGCAGCAGCAGGAATAGCACATTATTTTAAACACCTGCATCATGTGTAGTTCAGGGAGAGGGGAGAGCCCTGTCTAGGGGGCTACAGAAATGCTGGGGAAGGACTTAATTGGATATGTAATGGCAGGACTAGGAGTAATGGATGCAAATTGGAAGAGGGGAGATTCAGACTGAAGATAAGAAAGAAGTTCTTTACTGGTGATGAGACACTGGAAGAGGTTGCCCAGAGAGGCTGTGGATGCCCCCTCAATCCCTGGAGGAGTTTAAGGCCAGGCTGAATGAGGCACTGAGCAACCTGGTCTGGTGGTAGGTGTACCTGCAGGGGGGTTGGAACTAGATGATCTTGAAGGCCCCTTCCAACCCAAACCATTCTATGATTAACTTTCTTGTCCTTGGAAATCTTCAGGAGCTGCTACTTAGAAAGCTGTTCTAAACCAATCTGTATCTACCTAAACTGTCAGTTAAGTTTTCTAGCTCTTTGCCAGTTATTAATCATGTCTCTGTCTTTGCTTGTAGCTTCCATGATGTTTCAGTATTTTGTCAAGGTGGTCCCCACAGTGTATATGAAAGTAGATGGTGAAGTAAGTACCGTTTGTTCAGACTTCTCTGTCAAAATAATTATTTTTCAGTAGTCATCAGGAGAGGAATCCATGCAAACCATAATGCTTATACCTATAGCAATTGTGGATCCCACTGTGCTGCCAGATGCTGTGCTACCAATGGCTGTGTTAAACATTCAGCACTTGGAACCATCCAGTGTGTAATGTGGTAAAGAAACTGGATAGTGCTTTTCTCTTGGATGATAATTTGTGTCAGATAGCTCATTAGGGATGATAGAGCATAATTTCATTTTACAAAAACCAAATTAATTTGCTCTAAAAATGGATGAACAATGCATAGAAGAATGGCAAGGTGCAGAAGAATGCTGCAAAGTGATCTTCATTGATGGGCAATCAGTCCTCCTGCAGCCCTGCCACTCATATGCTTTCATGTATTATTTCCTTTTTCCTCACATCAGCACTGTCTCTTTGCAGCAAGCTTAGCTGGGCTACATTTTGGTAGAGAATTACATGGATTTGGGATTGAGTTTGAGGATTTATCATTCATCTTATTCCATTACTTGCAGAGACTAAACCAGTTCAGTCTGAGGGCTGATGCAGCACGCACTTTTTGGGCTGGCTGGGGTTTAAGTGGTAGCCTGTAGTAAAAATAGACCTGGTCCTGATGGTGCCCTTAATGACTCTTATTATGACCCACTGTCAGACCCCCACAAGCAAGTGGCCAGATATGGTTCAGCCTTTTCTGTTCCTCATTAACAAAACAATGATTGCTGTGTTTGTTTCCTGCTAGGTGGTGAGGACTAACCAGTTTTCAGTTACACGACATGAGAAGATAGCCAATGGGCTACTAGGAGACCAGGGTCTGCCTGGTGTATTTGTGCTTTATGAACTTTCGCCCATGATGGTGAAGCTGACAGAAAAACACAGGTGAGAAACATTTCAGTCTGTTTCATTTGCTCTCTGATGATTTAGTCACTTTGCACTGCTTGAAACTCCCACCTTGCTTAGACATAGAATGGTTTGGGTTGGAAGGGACCTTCAAGATCATCTTGTTCCAGTCCTCCCTCCCCCATGGGCAGGGCCACCTCCCACTAGACCAGGTTGCTCAGTGCCTTGTCCAGCCTGTCCTTGGATGTCTTCTCCGAGGATGGGGCTTCCAGCATCTCTCTGGGCAACCCCTGCCAGTGTCTCACCACCTTCATGGTGAAGAACTTCTTTCTTATCTCCAGCCTAAATCTCCGCTCCTCCAATTTGCATCCATTACTCCTAGTCCTGCCATCCTGGACCCCATCAAAAAGTCCTACCCCAGCCTTTCTGGTGGCCACCTTCAGGTACTGAGAAGGTCCCCCCTGAGCCTTCTCCAGGCTGAACAATCCCAACTCCTTCAGGAGGTGCTCCAGCCCTCTGAGCATTGTCATGGCCTTCCTCTGGACCCACCCCAACAGCTCAATGTCCTTCTTGTATCCAGTTCTGGAGCCCTCAACATAGTAACTCCAGCTGGAGTCTCACCAGAGCCCAGTAGAGGGTCAAAGTCACCTCCCTTGACCTTCTGGACAATACTTCTCTTGCTGCAGCCCGGGGTTGGGTCCATCACCCTTCCTGGCCAGTGGAGAAAGAAGGAGACCTATCCCAGGGCCCTTCTCTCAGTGTCAACATGGGAAAGGGACTGGGGTTTTTCTGGTATTACTTGAAGCATTTTATTCCAGTATCAAGGCAGATAGGGAAATTGGTGTAGTGAGCTGAAGTCTGATAAAATTATTCTCATTTCAGAATATTTTTTTTCAAAGTTTAGGGTTTTTTTATGGGAAGACAGGTTTATATAACATCAATAGCACCTTACCAGCACCTACAGCAACACCCACAGTAAATCCAGTCAGGTTACTAACATTTGCTGTAGTTTTGATTTGTTATACTCAGTGTGGAACCTCTTTGTTCCACATCTTCCACTAATCACAGATGTAATTGCAGGGAATTGGAAGGGGTTGTAGATGTCCTACCTTTTAGGATCATAATGAGAAACAGACTGTGCCTGGACCTTAAAATATATTAATGTGTGCTTAGGGATTTAGTTTTTGTGTTTGGCAGTCTGCTGTGCGTTCTGTCTGGGTGGTAACAGGTAAAACCTTGAGGATTAAAAGTCCATCCTTGAGGTCTGCAAATTCCAACTTGCCTCCAACAGTTGCCTTTGAGCTGGTCAGAGCATCTGCTCTTCTCATACTCTGTGCTGCTCATTGAAAGTGTCAGTGACAAGCTCCATTCAGCCTGCAGGGGTTATTTAATTGTTAGAACTATTAATTATCAGCTGCTAATGTTTATACAGTCATGTGCTATGATTGTGAGTTAGTTTTGATTAATTAGTTGTTACTTATCTGATTTATCTGTTGGAATCTCATCTTGGGCTGGTTGTTCATGTTGTTTTCCCCATTCTAGGTCCTTTACACACTTTCTCACAGGAGTTTGTGCCATCATTGGAGGCATATTTACAGGTATTGCAACTTTCAGTATTTTTTCTCTCTGGGGTGAATACATTTGCCATCTCACTGTTCCCTAAGTCTGCCTGGCAGCTAGTAAATCCTTGTTTGATGGAGAGAGGAGGGGATGTAGTATGTTCTAGCTGCCATAAAGGGCAGCACTGAGGAGAGTGGGTTATTTTTGCAGTTAGTGTGAAACTTGACCTGGGCTCTCTTGTTTTTACTTGTGTGAGAGAGATTTTTCTGGAGAAGTGTGATCACCTCTGCCTTGCATGCTGGACCTTGTCTGTCCTAATGATATGAGAACCTTACTCTGCAGAGCAGTAGCAGCTGGTTTTTGACTGGGGGAACTGGAATTCCTTTCTGCTGACAGAAGGGTTTGTTCTCTTTTTGAGGTACATCTAGTTTCATCCCATCTGGTTTTTCCTTTTAGTTGCAGGATTCATTGACTCCTTAATCTACCACTCAGCACGTGCCATCCAGAAGAAAATTGATCTTGGGAAGACAACATAAATGAGCAACAGTCTCACCCCACAGAAAAAAAAAAACCCAAACTTCTAAAGAGAACTAAACAGGTTTTTTGAAACACAAGCAATGTTCCAAGTGCACAAGAGGTTTGGGATTACTTGATGGCCCTGATTGCGTTTATGTTACTGTCCCATTGTTCTTTGGCGTTAATTTGTAGATGGAACTGCGTGAACCTTGCTGCTATAAGGATTAGCCATATTGTCTGGCTGTGCAGACCCTACTGTAAAAACTCTTTCATGTTCATGTTCCACCCTCTTCCCTGCAAGATGCTGCAGGTACTGCATTCTTTTTGCCTCCAGGAGTAACTTACTCTGTGGTGAGACCATCAAATAAGCTTTCTAGCAACACCATCTAGCTTTTAAAATTCTTCTTTACAATGTTTGTGATCGTGCTGATGCTGGATGCCAGACCTCAATGAAAATGTAGTGAGTGCCGTCCACCTTCCTTCCAGCCTGTCTGGGGCAGCAGGGTAAGACCTGGCACATGGGATGTGCTTACTGTGCTGGGGGGCACTGCATCTGCTCCACATTGCTCTGGTGAAAGATGGGAGTTGCTGTTTCAGCAAAAACGGGTTGAAGTTTTAATTGATTTTTTAAAATTGGATTATGTTTTTCATTTCTCCTCTGTTAATACTTTGAAATAAAGTCCATCCTCCATGTGTTTTGGTAAAGCATTTGGAAGAATATTATATCAGATGGGAGGACTAGAAACAATGGATGTAAATTGGAAGGGGGTAGATTGAGACTTGACATAAGAAAGAAATTCTTTACAGTGAAGGTGGTGAAACACTGGAACAGGTTGCCCAGAGAGGTTGTGGATGCCCCCTCTCCGGAGGTGTTCAAGACCAGGCTGGACAAGGCACTGAGCAGGCTGATCTAGTGGGAGGTGTCCCTGCCTATGGCAGGGGGGTTGGAACTCGATGATCTTTAAGGTCCCTCCCAACCCAAACTATTCTATGATTCTATAATAATTAAATTATTTTAACTAATCTAGGTGCTGAATTGGAAATTGTAATTAAAAGCCCCCCCCTTGAATGGTGGCCAAGTGTGTGGATAGAAGGAAGATTATGGTTTGTTTTTTCATTTTAATGATGTACACAAGTGATTAATGTGCTTGGTAAGTGAAAATACAAGGGTAGAAATTTGAAAATAATGAAGAAAAAAAAATACTAGAGAAATGAGATGGTGAAGGGACAGGTAAGTACAAGACTTGCACTCACTATGGAAGACTGGATAGAACAGAGAAGACAGTGAAATGGAGATTAAGCTGGAGAGGGGGAAATTCTCATGGTTCAGGGATATAAGCTTCTACTATAAAATGAGTAGAAATCTGGTTATATTAATAGACTGAAAGACTGAGTGGGTGACTACTAGCTATGGAAAAGCTGAGTCTGATTCAAGGATGTAGGAAAAGAGATTTTGTTAACTCTGCTCTGGAGGAGAATACTTAGAGGAGATGTGTCTCCAGGGCTTACTGCCTTGCTCTGCCAGCTGGGACTGAGTTTGTGCTGTGTTTAGAAAGCACTAAAGGCTCAAAAAGTAAAGAAATGTTAATGACAGATTTGTGAGTGTTATCAGCATTTATTCAATGCAATGCCATTTCAGCTGTGCTCGATTCTGTCATCTTCTGGCTGAGCATGCTTTATTTTTTCCCATTCTCCTGTGATAAAAATTTCAAAGTATTTCTTTAGTTATAAAAAGTCAGGAAGGGAAGCTGCTCTTTTGCCTCTGCCCAAAGAACAGCTGCAAACCTTCCACAAAGTTCTTAGTGGGTGGCAAGTGTCAGCTGGGCCATGCAGACAGCCACGTCTGAACAGCTGCCATCACCACCCCTGCTGTCATCAGTCATGGCCACCAAAGGGACAATATACAGCACTCTGGGGCTCTGTGCCCACCTCCAGCCACAACATTTCACCTTCCTCAGCAGAGCCAAATGTGACCTTCCTGCTGCAGTAGGAACATGTCACCTGGCACCCACAGTGTCCAGTGGCAGCATCAAGATCTTGGGGATGGCAGGGTCTGGGAGCCAGGGCACATGATGGTACTGCAGAGGGAGCAGCAAGCAAAGGAGGTGGGGGTGGCTGCCAGCAGTGCTGTGGATTGTCAGTTCTTGTGCCAGCAGCTTGGCTTCGGTTTCTTGTGGCCACATCATTTGTAGAACCAAATCCTGCCCTCAGCTGCCAGTCTCTCAATGAGGCTGAATTCAGCATCAGCGTCGTGGACCTTCGTCCGGCGAAAGGCTCCGGGCCAGCGGTTTTTCTCCCAGTAGTGGTGCCAGTTCCCTTCACTGTCTGCTCCAAAACCAAACACTGAGACCTGCACATGGAGGTGCTGAGTCAGCCTGAGGGCACACAGGTGTAGTGGCAGTGCCCAGTCTTGCTGACCATGCCCATACCCACCTGCTGGCAGGTGTGCAAGGCAAAGAGCAGGGCTGTGAAGCCAGTGGAAGGATAACGCCCACGGTGCTGTGTCCAGTTGTCTTGGATGTACTTGAGGAAAGCTGGGCTCAGGATCAGCACCTGAGTAGGGAGTGGGGGATCTATCAGCTGCTTGTTATGCTCCTGCCACTGGTGGAACCTGCTCACTGGCTCTTCCCTCAATCCACTGAAATACAACCTGGTCTCAGCACAGAGGGGCTCTGCCTGCAGAGGAGTTGCTGGGGCCCACCAAAGCCTTACCTTCTTTCTATCAGCTTTGATGAACTGTTTCACTCTCGTGTATGTGCTGCAAAAGCCAGAGGAGAGCAATGAGCGTGGGTTAGTGCTGCTGCTGGGGCCTCCTTTGGTTTGCAGAATGTGGCTCCTGGTTTCATTGTACCCTCAGACCCTTTGGTTGCCCCAGCAGCAGCATCTGGCCTGGCTCTGGGAAGAGACACATCAAACCCATGGTCCCACACTGGGGACTGCCAGCATGGCCACCCATTTCCTCAAACTGCCGTGCAGAGAGATGCCAAGACCCTTGTCCAGGGGTCCTTCATCCCACTAGGACCATGGTGCCACGGCTCACGTGAGGCACCAAGTCCCCAGCACAAAAGATGGCAGCCCCTGGTGCAAATGTACCGTGTGAGCTCTCCGGTAGAGAAGGCACTGGCCACCCACTGCAGGTCCAATGGTTTGAAGGGGACAAGGACAAGGTGGACACCAGGCCCAAGGTCCACTGCACTCTCTGGGTACATGAAGTGATGAGTTGTTCTCATACCAACATCCAGCTCAAAGCCAGCAATCTGTGCTCTGTTCATCCTAGGGAACAGCAGGAAGGCATGTCCGGAAATGAAGGTGCACACCCGGATGGTCCCAGGCTGCTGGTGCCACCATGCAGACACGAGGTGACTCTGATCAGCAGAACAGAGGGACACAAGCAACAGAAGGCTGATTTGTGCCCCAGGGTTGGAGGTCTCCAGGTATCAGGGCCATCAGCACATCACCCCAACTTCCCCAGCCACTGCAGGGCTTGTGTTGTCAGGTTTCACAGGATGACCAGGGGTTGGGACAGCCACTGGGCAGGCAGGAAGGGGCCTATCAAGCCCCTTTGGGTCACCTACCTCAGCACCCAGTCATGGGCATCGATCCGCAGCCCATGGCCAGACCCCTTCAGCCGCCCTGAGTTCCCCACCACAGCACAGCTCCTGCAGTGGGATGGATCCCACCTGCTGCTGCTTGGGGCTGGGAGGACACTGAAGAGCTGCTGAATTATGGCCTGGAGCTGGATGCTATTTTGCGGCCTCTGCAGGGTCTGGGGGAGCAAAGACAGCAACAGGCAGGATCAGCCCCTCCCCACATACACCCAAGCACCCTCAAAGGGGGATGGAGCCCCACTCCTCCCAGCAGACCCTGGGATAGGCACAGAAAATCCTGGTGTGGTATTTGGAAAAGGTTGAGGGACAGCCAAAATGAAGGGAAGGAAGGGGGTGAGAGGTGGGAAACAGCTGTGGTTCCTGCACTCCCTGTTGCATCTGCCCCCCTTGACCTTGTCCCTACCCCACTGCGAAGAGATTTGAGGAGCCTAGGAAGAGTCTCACACTCTCATCCATACCCCAACTCACCAGCCACCATTGAACCACATCAGGGGAGAGCTCATGGTCTGTGCCCATCAGCAGAGGCGACACAGCTTTGTTGTAGTGGGCTCTGAACCATGAGGAGCCATTGGTGCCAGCAGTGCAGTGAGCAGCTGGAGTCTTGAGGTGAGAAGGAGCCCAAGAGAAGGGGCTGAAGCCATCGGTGGGGACTCGGAAACATTGCCACAGGACCAGCAGCAGGAACAGGACCAGCACCACCTGCGTGTGCCTCCGGCACAGCATCCTTCATGGCACCTGCAGTGAGATGTCACAGGGACCCATAGCAATGGCACCACAACCTCCCTCCCTGTCCAGACACCTGGGATACCCCTCTATCTGCTCAACAGCCCCGAAGGGACAGCCCAGGATATGTTTCCTTTCCAAAGTGTTCTATGACTTTATTGCTGTGCTCTGCTTCTGGCTTTGGACCAGGCAGGGCAGGATGGCAGCATGTGCTGGAGGAGGAACTGATCTCTGCCAGCAGCACTTTTCAGCTTTGCAAAGTGACCAGCGATTGCATCACCCCGGCCACCAGCCAAGCTTCAGCTGCCCTCTGGAATGGCATCTGCTTGCCTGCAAAGCAGCCAGCCACCTCCTCCCACATACACCAGTACTGCCCAGTACACACTGGGTGGAGAAGCCCCTTGGCCTCTGCCACCCTGAGCCCACACAGAAACCTCTCAGCACAGCAGGCACAGCGGCGCTGACTCACTGCCAGGAGGAAGGAAGGAAGGAGGAGGAGGCACCAACTGCCGTCTGCGTTCAAGAAGCTTTATTTAACACGTGTTTAAGTGACATTTCTGTTCTCCATCTAAAAACACTCACGGAAATCTAAAAATCAAAGGGAAAAGGTTTTTCTACTCCTCTGGAGGTTCACAAAGTGCTCAGCCCCTCAGGACCGGGCTTTCATGGGCTAAGGGGAAAGTGGGGAGCAGAGATATGTAGGCAGCTTCTGTCCCTGGGTCAGAAGCTGCTGCAGCACGTTTGGAACAGAGAACCCCCTCTGCAGTGCCAGGGAGAAAAAACTCCTGTCCTCACAGGGGTACCCTGTGGCTCCCTCTAGTACTGAAGTGAATCCCTCCAGTGGGATTCACTGGTCAGCAGCAGCCTCTTTTCAACACATGAACCATTTTCTGTGGCTCCTGCAGCACAGATGTACCTGTTCAGTGCAGTTTCCAACCAACACTCAAATGTGACTCACAGCATGGACACCTGACAGCAGAACTGCTGCTCCTGAGGGATCTGAGCAATGACCTAAAATGAGAGCTGGGGGGGGAAGTTTGGACAATCCCAGGTGGCCATAGTGGGTGATGCTCTGCTGCAGCCCTTGCAGAAAACAACTGAAACATCATCCCTTCTTGAAGGGAAGCACAAATAAGCCACCACCAGTGTGCTGGAAATACAGATGTGTGTGGCTCCCCTAGCTGGGTCAGGCACCCCTAGAGCTTTGGGAGTTACTAAGTCTCAGTCCAGAGAAGAGAAGAAGCTGGGTGGCAGCAGCATGGTCAGTGACAGCAGCTCCATTAAGCCCAGAGCCTGTGGGCTCAGGCAGCACAGCAAATATCTCATGAAGGGTTTTTACAGGCACTGGGGAGGGCAGGGTCTGAGCAGGAAGGGTTGAGCAGTCTTATCCTCCTGCCTATGCCCATGTGCAGGCCCTGCTCTGCAGATAGAGTCTCTCCACCCATCATGGCTCCAATAAAACCTGTGGCCCCATGCCGAGAGGAGTCCTCACCTTGGGGTGAGCCCAGCACCACCTGCCACAAGTCACCGCAGTGGCTTTGAGTTACCTCCAGTGACTGCAGATCCATCCCCACTCCCATCCCCACGAAGCTCCAGCAACTCCCCAGCCCTGCCTCCGGGAAAGCAGCTTTTATGGTGTCATGAAACCCCAGTATCCAGCCACCTGTCCCTGGCAGCTCCTCACCTCCTTGCTGGAAGCGCTGCTGAGCACGGCCAGGCGGAGATGATGCTCCCAGGCTCAGTGGCCTCTCCAGGCCTCGTTGGAAACTGCGACAATCACCACAGGAAGAGGAAGTGTTGCACCATGAGGTGGGGAGAACAGACGTTGTAGTGAGTTGCACAGTGCAATCACTGCTGCTGGCCCTTCTCTAGCAGTGCCCAGCACCCCAGTGTCCTCCCCTGCTGGAGCCAAGAGCCCTAGCCAGAAATTCATCATTAAAATATTCCCCTTAGGATGGGAGAAGCTGCCTGCAGTGGAATTGCCCTCCTACTGCTTTAGGTCCCGTTAATTCAGCTCAAGTTCTCCTGACACTTACACCAATAACATGCAGGTCTCAATAGCCTCATGCAGCCAGCACTGTTTCTTTTGATCATCTGGATGGGATTTTGGCTCAAAGAGGACACATGAAGACTGTGAAATGTGCCACGGCAACAGGAAAAACACAGCCAGTGAAGAAAAGGCAAGCAAGCTGAACTGTAATTTTATCCAAGGGGAGGTCAGTCCTCTTTGCTCTGATGCATGTGAGAAGGTTTGGTGACTGAGGGAGAGTCACAAAGAGGAATAATGTAGAACAGCACTTGTTAGCATTTCCAAACTCCCAGTGAGCTGAGTTCTCCCCTTTCCTAGAGGTCTGCACTCCAGCATGGCTCCACTTGCAGCTCTGGAGCCCTGCAGGGCAGAGTACTGCTGCTCTCTGCAGCCATACCTGGTAGCACTGGCAGAGCTGGGAGCACCATGGGACAGTGGAGTCAGGCTAAGGCAGGAGCTGAGCCTATGGCAGCAGAGTCCTGCATGTCTATGTGGCAATGACTGAAATGAAGCCACCTCTGACCTAGGAATCTAGGAGGAGTTACCCAACACACAATCGAAGGCTCATTTGCTGGGATGCCTTCCCTGGTGATGTTCCCTTTTCTTTGTTTGTTTTTTGAGAATTCTGCACACGAACAAGCGAAGAGCCGGCGAGTTTGTGAGGCAGCAGGGACTGCATCCTCCTGCTGCTGGGGCAGGACAGCTGAGCGAGGCAAGCAGCAGGCAGAGAGCAGCGGCAGTGTCCGGGAGAGGCAGGCAGCAGCTCCGGGGCCACAGCGGAGCCGAGGGGCAGAAGCGGCGCTGGGCGTGGCGTGAGGCGGTGAGGGAGCGGCGCTGCCATTGCTGGACTGCGGGTGGCGGGGCCGGGGCTTGTGCTGGTGGCGGCCAATGGGCGGCGTGTGCGCGCGGGGCCGGGCAGGGGAGGGGCCGGGCCGGGGAGGGGCCGGGCCAAGACGGCGCCCGGAGGAGCTCGGTGGGGCCGGACCGGGCCCGTGGCGAGGAAGCCGGAGGGCGCGGAGGTGCCTGGAGCCCTTGGTCCTTTTCTTTGCGTTTTTCACCCAAAAGGGGAGGAGTGGGGGGCGGTGCGATGGCGTGGCGTTGTGCGGCCCGGGGGCCATTGTGTGGCTCGGAGCCTTGAACAAAAGGCTCAGTCCAAGGGGTTTTGCCGGTTCGTTTGGTGGGCCGGCCGAGCGCATTTTGTGGGTGACTCCTGGGAGCACTCCCAGCACAGAGAGCCCTGCTGCCTGCAGCAGGGACAGGCGGAGGAGGTCTCCGGCTGCCCGAGCTCGCCTCGCCTTCTTCTGCCTCGCCTTGGCATGTGCTGGGTGATGGCAGAGGAGCAAGGAGGTGACTGGGCTGCGTGGAGAGGCCGCTGGCATCACGAAGGGTGATGCTGCGTTTCCCAAATGCAAACAGCTTGTCCCCAGGCAGAATTTGTGAAGGAAGAAGCAGCGTGTTAGGAAGGCAGCAGGCAGTGAGACCTCTCCCAGGAGGCAGCTGTGCAGCTTTGGCAGCAGTTTTAAGAGCTCTTGGCCTGGAGCTGCCGGGGGTTTAGACAGCGGCAGGTTTGCCACTGCCCCCCCATCCCCCGACATGAGCAACTGCACCAGAGCTTGGTGCCAGAGGCTTTTCCTACACTGCGCACCAGTCTTTGCAGCCTGCAGGGAAAAGGGGAACCTTGGATTCCTCCCCAGCTTTGTGCCCGAGTGTTTCTTCTTCTCTTTGCAGAATGTCCACGGTCAGCATGTCTCCTGGATCTCCCTTTTCTTCCTCCATGAGACCATAGGAGGGATGGGAAGGCTCCAGAGGGCTCTGTCAATGCCAGGTATGTCTGCAATGGGCTCTTGAATGACTTTTCTTTTATCTGAAGCCCCTTCTATGCAAGTGCCTTGATGAGAAGACAAAAGCTGTCTGCTCTTGGCCTGTAACTTGGAGCAGGACTGGAGAGTGGCACTCAAAGGAGTGGCACAGGGCTTGTGTCTTCTGTAAGGCTGGGGGAAAGCACACGTGTAGAAGGCTCAGGGTGTGAAGCGCCTTGCTCTGGTACCACTGAAGCTCCTGTGCCGGCAGGCCGACAGCCAGCAGGTGGCAGTGGCCCCGCTCTCACCACAGACTGGCATTGCTAGAAAGAGGAGGAAAGCAGCCCCCGTCAGCGGCAGCCTCAGGCCCTCCCTCCCTCCCTGCACAGCCAGCCCCACAGCTCCAGGCAGGGATCCAGGAGTTGTGGCTGCCACAGTTGTGGCTGGGTCAGAGCCCGCAGATGGCCCTGGCTGTGGAGGCTGCAGGGAGGGAGCCTCTTGAGGAGCTGTTGGGAGGGAGCAAGAGGTTTGCGTCCCAGCTGCTTGGGAGGGCAGGCATTTCTTTGGTGGGCTTCTGGGCTAAGCTGTGGCAAAGCTCTGCCAGCACAAATGTCCCTGCTCTGCTGACGTCCTCACCTTGCTTCCAGCCTGCTGGAGTTTGCATCCCGGGAATCCATCCATCCGACGGATGGTGGGTGGTAGGAAGCTGCAGAGTAGAGAGCAAAGAGGAGGAACTGATGGGCAGTGCGTGGCAGAGAGCAAAGCTGAAGGGATCCCTGGCTGGGGGAACTCACCAGACACAAGTGAGGGACGGGCACTGAGCCCTGCCCTCTCCAGCTTGCGGCCGCCTGGCTCAGCCTGGGCCTCATCCCAGCGACACTACGTGCAGGGTGGAGGGGAGAGAGCAAAGGTCCCCGGGAAAGAGCATCTCTCCTCGGGGCTGGACCCCAAAGGCCTGTCTGTCTCTGCCCTGGGGGCAGAGGGAGTGGAGGAGGGAGGGAAGGGGCGTTGCAGGCAGAGGTGTCCCTGCAGGGCCCCAGCTGAATGTAGGTCTGGAGTGTGTTGTGCCCGCGCCCATCCCTGGTGTGTGCGGTGTCTCTGCCCGTGCCGATGTCTTGGGCCGCCGCGGCCACCGGGCGCCACGTCCAGGGAGGCGGCTGGTACCAGCGGCAGGAGCTACTGCTCCTGTTCCTGCTGCGGCCTGAGGCAGGAGCAGCGCAGAGCCCTCAGCGCCCTCAGGAGGAGGGAGGGCCGTGGTGGTTGGGTTGGAGCCGGCGCAGGTGCCGGAGGGAGGGTGGCGATGGCTGTGGGGGCAAGGAGAGCTGTAGGCGAGGGCCTGGGTGGGCAAGGGCCAAGCTCCTGCCAGGCCCCGGCCAGCCAGGGCTTTCCTCCGGGCACGGCCATGGTGCTGTTGGCTGGAAAGACCGGGCCAGGCCTGCCCTGAACTCGGGGACCTACCTTGGACATCCTCGGACTCGGCCTGTGCCTCCTCAGGCTGCTGGGAGAGTAGCTGCAGGGGCAGAGGAATAAAAAGTGCCAGTCAGTAGAAGGAGGAGAGAGCAAAGCACCCGCCCTGCCCCACACAGCCCGGCTGCTGTGCCTGCCTCTGGCATTTGGGGATGCCTGGTGCCAGCCACTGGTGCCGGCCGGGCTCACCTGGGGCATAGTGTCCCGAGCTGCAGTGGGGACACTGCGGGGGCCACTGTCCGAGGGAGTGTCGTGGGTCACAGGCTGTTCCAGAGCGGTGGTGGCCGGGTCTTGAGCCTGCTGCTCCTGGATGGTGAGTACAGAGTTGATGATTACCTCACCCACGACACTCATGGCCACATCCTGCAGGACACTGTGGCACAGGTCCTGCAGGGCCTCCTCCTGATAGTCTTGGAGGGGGCACGGGTCCCGCTCTGGCTCCTTCTCCTCCTCCTGCTCCGCTGGAGCTGCTGCCTCCATGCTCGGGTCCGGGTCTTGCTGGATGATGAGCATGGAGGTAGCGAGCACCTCCCTGACTACGCTTAAGGCCACCTCCTGGAATACGTCCTCCTGGTAGTCAGGGAGGGCGTATGGCACCTGCTCCGACTCCTTCTCCTCCTTGTTCTCAGACCCGTCGTCCTCCCCTGCCTCCTGCAGGTCCTGCTGGGCGCTGGGTGTGCATGGGGCAGGAGGTGGGGTCTCTGCCCGCGGGGCTGGGAGCGGCTCGCTGGAGGGGAGAGGGGCGGGGGGCTCCGCCTCCTCTCCAGCCCGANCGCTGGAGGGGAGAGGGGCGGGTGGCTCTGCCTCTTCTCCAGCCAGAGCCGCAGGGTCAGGGGCAGGGACGGCCCGGTCGATTAGTTGCCGGGCCGCCGGCTCCTTCTGGGTCGTCTGCGTGGCCGCTTCAGCCCAGCGGGGAGCAGGGGCCCCGGCTGCCCCCGTCCGCCCGTCTGCCCGGCACAGGTGGGCGCCGGTGTCCTCGCCGGTGTCGCTGCGAGGAGGGGGGCCGGGCGATGGGAGGCCGCTGGCTGCCATGGCCCTGGCAGGGGGTGCCGCGGGTACCGGCGTTAGTTGGCAGCCGGTGCCGGTGGCTGCTGGCGGCCGGGCGGCGGTTGTCAGGGCCTTGTGCCGCAACGTGGGGACGGCGGACAGCACACGGATGACGGACTCCCTTCGGTCGTGCCCCACGCGGAGCGACTGCAAGAGAAGGCGAGGAGAGTCTGCGTGAGGCTGGGCCTTGTGCCCGAAGCCCTTCCCGTCCCGGAGAGCTGTCTCTCCGTCCCTCTGTCTGTCCGTCCGTCTGCCTCCCTCCCTCTTTTTGCCTCCCTCCCTACCTGAGCACAGCGGCTGCCGGTGGCCAGCAAGTTGTCGGGGCTGGGGAGCGACGGGAGCTGAGATGGGGACGCGGCCCCCCTGTCCCTGCCCCGCGGCGCTTCCTCCCGAGGCCCTTGGGCCACCTGCGGGCAGGAGGAGGAGGTGGGGAAGGCGGCCCGGGATAGAGGCAGCTGCCCGGGCACTGCGGCCCCGGCACGGCACCAGCCTCCTACTTCTTCCCCGTCCCTCACCTGGGGCAGGGGTGGCAGCCCCTGGTGGGTCTGGTTGAGGTCGCTGGCCTCGACCTTCCTCGACATGCTTTCTCTTACCGAGTGCACACCGCAAGAACCACAATCTCCAACCCTAAAGCGCGCACAATACAGTTGGTTTCAGTCCTGTATTTATAGCCTTTCGGTCCATTCTCGACTGCGCCTGCGCCAGTTGTTGCCACGCGGTCATGTCTTCGCCTGGTCGCGGCAATCCCTTGGCGGTTTGGGTGTGCCCGCGCCTGTTGTTGCTAGGTGGTTACACTCTGCCCTCCGGGGGCCGCGATAATCTCCCCACTCCTTATTAGGTAAGAACTCTTAAGCAATGAACTCCCAGACAAACAACTCTTAAACAATGAACTCCCAAACAATCCATATTGCTCAAGTCACCCACCTTGGCCATCTATACATTCCTTAGTGAACAAATCCTGTTTATTACAACTTCCCCCTCTTCTTTTTAAAATTCATTTTGTTTACTAAGATTTTCCATATGCCAATATTCTTCATCCCTCCCATCCTTTAGTTGCCAGCATTCATATGGAGCTTTTACTAACATTAATTGTGCTGCTTCTAATCTACCCTTAACTATTTCTATCACCTTATTAAACATGCAAGGTCCAAATGTTAATGCTAACAGCAGCAATAAAAGAGGCCCCACTATAGTAGAAAATAATGTGGTTGACCAGGGTGATTTACTAAACTGAGATTCATATCAGGTCTGATGTGCCTCTTGTTCTTTTTTTGTTTGTTCTAAACCCTAAGTTTTGTCATGGTATCTCTAACAATCCCAGTATGATTGGCATAAACACAGCATTCTTCTTTGAGAGCAACACACAGTCCTCCCTTGCTGTAGAAGAATTAAATCTACCCCTCTTCTATTCTGTAAAACTACTTCTGATAGGGATCGTACTGATTTTTCAAGTGCCGTGATTGACTGATCTATTCTGGTTAAATCTTCTATTCTGGTTAAATCTTCATCAACTGCAGCTCTCAAGGACGTAATTCCTTTTGTCTGTTCAATTAAAGAGGCTACTCCAGTGCCAGCTCCAGTTGCAGTTAGGGCTGATATGGGCTCTATTTTGACAAGATGGTGTTCTGAGGTAGTTTGCGCTTGAAAGACATATTCCTCAGAATGGTAAATAATCCTTGGCACTATCAATACTTGAATACAATATTCAGAAGTCTTATTAAAACCTTCTAAAGCTATGCAAGGTGTAAGACCCCCCAAATTACATATCCATTTCATGTTATTTACAGGTATTAGCCATTTTGCAGGTCCTTCTCGTTTTTCTCTATAAATTGGATAACATATTCTTTTCATTCGGCTTAGTATGGTTCCGATGCAGTATCCTTTTCCTGTTACTGTACTTAAAGTTTTGCTGGTTCTCCCCAATTACATTAGGGGTGGATTAGTACCGTTTGATCTATTGGGTTTTCTAGTTATTCCTATTGCCTCAGAAAATGGGGGTCGTACACTGAAGCATAGCCAACAATTTACAGTAAAGTTTGGTTGTGACATATTTAGAGCAAAAAAGGCTGCCAACATAATTTTCCAAAGAGGATCCGGTGACATTGTAGGAGTTACTACAATATCTGTAGTTACTACAATATCTGTAGTTAATGAAGGCTAGGGGCTAGTGGTTGCCTCATTTGGTCCAACTGGTATAATATCATGAGGTGCTGGTTCTTTTTTTATTGTTATTATTCCTCCCCTATCTACAATTAAAGATCCGGAGTCCCGGTATCTTACTCCCCATGTCCTTCCTATTAACCATCCCTGATCCTCATGATTCATGAGGGTTATACAAAGGAATTGACAATTTCCTTGTTTGGTAGTATCCCTGACCAATCTCGCTGAGGGGGTATACATCCCTCCGGGCAATACTCTAATGAATTTATCTCTCCCTGCTCCTGGTTCCCAGGAGCTGCAGAGCTGTCCTGCACCCGTGTGACTCACAGGTGCCTTCACACATTTAAACCAGAGCTATGCTTTTTTGTCCAAGAAACATCATGTCCCGGCTGCCTTGTGAGCCTCAATGAGATCAGACAGACAGACATAAGTCCTACTGGAACCAAGTCGAGCTCTGGCAAACCCCAGCAACCCCAGTCCCACAGACCCCACTGCCAAGGGCCTTATTTGTTGCTCTCAGCTCCCAACAAGATGCTCCCTGTCTCCAAGGCTCCTGCAAACAATGTACCATCCATGGAACAGGCAGAAATACTCTCTTGGGCTTTTTCAGAGGTTCAGGCTTTCGGCCCAAACCAACAAAACTTAGCGTCCTCCACAGGCAGCAGATGGAGCTCCGCTTCCACTTTCCCCTGCAGGGGAGGCACGTCTGAGCCACAGTGACACAGTACTGCTTCTCAACCCAGCCTGCTGACCACTCACCCAGCAGGCCTGGGAATTTTTCTCACAGTTCCACTTACAGGTGCTCAGAGCAACTAAATTTTCTCTGTAGCTTCTCTCACTGCTGCGATTGAGAGACGAGACGGTGCTTGATGCAAGCAAAATGTGGCTTTATTGTACCTACTGACATGCTTTTATACCTTCCTGTATGGAACATACCAGAATCTTGTGCCGATTGGTCAATACCTTACAAAAAGCGCTTACTGATCGGTTAAAGCAAATACCAGCACCGCCTCCAAGGCAGTCACAAGGCAAGCAGGGCATCCCTGGTCATGCAAAGGGCGCTGCAAACCAAGCATGCTGCTCCCTATAGGCAGCGGCGCCATCTTGTTCCTCCCAAGGCTCGCAGCCGAGGAGTTCCAGCACGTCTGCCGCCATCAGCTGTGTAACACTAGAGGTTCTGCCTAGGTCAGCTGTGTCGCATCCTTCATCTCACTTCAGCAGCAGCAGAGAATGTGGCCTGAAGCCAACTGTTGTGGACACAAGGCAGATATTGCCCAGCCTCAGCTGTCTGCACTTGTCTGCTGCCTCTGGCACTGAGCAGAACAATCAATGGTCCACTACCAGGGCCATCATCAGTGAGTCTGCCCTGAGAGAGTCAGCGTGTGCCTGTCTGGTTGATGGGGAGCCATGTGCTTTGGTGCCCTCACTGAACTCTATGGGAAGGCTCAGAGGCAGACATGAAGTGGGACAGCCCCTGCCTGCCAGCTGGCACTTCTCAGTAGATGGAGAGCGCACCAGAAACCACCCTGAACAANTATAAATTGGATAACATATTCTTTTCATTCGGCTTAGTATGGTTCCGATGCAGTATCCTTTTCCTGTTACTGTACTTAAAGTTTTGCTGGTTCTCCCCAATTACATTAGGGGTGGATTAGTACCGTTTGATCTATTGGGTTTTCTAGTTATTCCTATTGCCTCAGAAAATGGGGGTCGTACACTGAAGCATAGCCAACAATTTACAGTAAAGTTTGGTTGTGACATATTTAGAGCAAAAAAGGCTGCCAACATAATTTTCCAAAGAGGATCCGGTGACATTGTAGGAGTTACTACAATATCTGTAGTTACTACAATATCTGTAGTTAATGAAGGCTAGGGGCTAGTGGTTGCCTCATTTGGTCCAACTGGTATAATATCATGAGGTGCTGGTTCTTTTTTTATTGTTATTATTCCTCCCCTATCTACAATTAAAGATCCGGAGTCCCGGTATCTTACTCCCCATGTCCTTCCTATTAACCATCCCTGATCCTCATGATTCATGAGGGTTATACAAAGGAATTGACAATTTCCTTGTTTGGTAGTATCCCTGACCAATCTCGCTGAGGGGGTATACATCCCTCCGGGCAATACTCTAATGAATTTATCTCTCCCTGCTCCTGGTTCCCAGGAGCTGCAGAGCTGTCCTGCACCCGTGTGACTCACAGGTGCCTTCACACATTTAAACCAGAGCTATGCTTTTTTGTCCAAGAAACATCATGTCCCGGCTGCCTTGTGAGCCTCAATGAGATCAGACAGACAGACATAAGTCCTACTGGAACCAAGTCGAGCTCTGGCAAACCCCAGCAACCCCAGTCCCACAGACCCCACTGCCAAGGGCCTTATTTGTTGCTCTCAGCTCCCAACAAGATGCTCCCTGTCTCCAAGGCTCCTGCAAACAATGTACCATCCATGGAACAGGCAGAAATACTCTCTTGGGCTTTTTCAGAGGTTCAGGCTTTCGGCCCAAACCAACAAAACTTAGCGTCCTCCACAGGCAGCAGATGGAGCTCCGCTTCCACTTTCCCCTGCAGGGGAGGCACGTCTGAGCCACAGTGACACAGTACTGCTTCTCAACCCAGCCTGCTGACCACTCACCCAGCAGGCCTGGGAATTTTTCTCACAGTTCCACTTACAGGTGCTCAGAGCAACTAAATTTTCTCTGTAGCTTCTCTCACTGCTGCGATTGAGAGACGAGACGGTGCTTGATGCAAGCAAAATGTGGCTTTATTGTACCTACTGACATGCTTTTATACCTTCCTGTATGGAACATACCAGAATCTTGTGCCGATTGGTCAATACCTTACAAAAAGCGCTTACTGATCGGTTAAAGCAAATACCAGCACCGCCTCCAAGGCAGTCACAAGGCAAGCAGGGCATCCCTGGTCATGCAAAGGGCGCTGCAAACCAAGCATGCTGCTCCCTATAGGCAGCAGCGCCATCTTGTTCCTCCCAAGGCTCGCAGCCGAGGAGTTCCAGCACGTCTGCCGCCATCAGCTGTGTAACACTAGAGGTTCTGCCTAGGTCAGCTGTGTCGCATCCTTCATCTCACTTCAGCAGCAGCAGAGAATGTGGCCTGAAGCCAACTGTTGTGGACACAAGGCAGATATTGCCCAGCCTCAGCTGTCTGCACTTGTCTGCTGCCTCTGGCACTGAGCAGAACAATCAATGGTCCACTACCAGGGCCATCATCAGTGAGTCTGCCCTGAGAGAGTCAGCGTGTGCCTGTCTGGTTGATGGGGAGCCATGTGCTTTGGTGCCCTCACTGAACTCTATGGGAAGGCTCAGAGGCAGACATGAAGTGGGACAGCCCCTGCCTGCCAGCTGGCACTTCTCAGTAGATGGAGTGCTGGGTTTGTAGCAGACTGAACAAGTCTCAATAACCCTGCACAAAGTCTTGAGCAGCTGGGTCACTGCTGCCTCTGTAGGTGATGTCCATGCAGAACAAACTGCCATGTTGAGGCAGAGGCAAAGCCCTGTCTCTCTGCTCTCCTGTGTCACCAGCCTGTCTTACCGTCAGGAGATACTTGCTCCCACTGGGCTCTGTGAACTCAATGTCCTCTGGCTTGACTGATCTTTGCCACTTTTTTTTCTTCTTCTGCTTGTCCTCCCTTTCCTCTCTCTCCTCATCTTGTTATTTAAGTTTGATGAAGGGCCACCAGCCCCTCATGTGCTTGTTTCGGAAGATGGAGAAGCGAGGTGTGGCAGTCTCCTTGGCCATCTTGACAGTGCAAGTCTCTGAGCTCGTGGCTGCCCTCACCATGTCATGCAGCTTCAGCTCAATGGAACCTGCAGGCACTGTGGAGTGAAGGGGAGAGCTCCTGGTGAAATGCGCAGGCCAGCACCACATATCATTTGTCTTTTCATCTCAGACACACTCCCACCACCATGAATAGGTGCAGGCTGCTGCAACGATCCATCATTCTTGCATATTTCTAAGTGGAGAATCTGCCAGTGGCTTTCTAAGTGGAGAACAGCCATAGTGCTGTTGGCTGGGAAGGCCGGGCCAGGCCTGCCCTGAACTCGGGGACCTACCTTGGACATCCTCGGACTCGGCCTGTGCCTCCTCAGGCTGCTGGGAGAGTAGCTGCAGGGGCAGAGGAATGAAAAGTGCCAGTCAGTGGAAGGAGGAGAGAGCCAAGCAACCGCCCCACACAGCCCGGCTGCTGTGCCTGCCTCTGGCATTTGGGGATGCCTGGTGCCAGCCACTGGTGCCAGCCACTGTTGCCAGCCAGGCTCACCTGGGGCAGAGTGTCCTGAGCTGCAGTGGGGACACTGCGGGGGCCACTGTCCGAGGGAGTGTCGTGGGTCAGAGGCTCTGCCGGAACGGTTGTGTCCGGGTCTTGAGCCTGCTGCTCCTGGATGGTGAGTACAGAGTTGATGATTACCCACGACACTCATGGCCACATCCTGCAGGACACTGTGGCGCAGGTCCTGCAGGCCCTCCTCCTGATAGTCTTGGAGGGGGCACGGGACCCGCTCTGGCTCCTTCTCCCCCTCCTCCTCCTCGTTCTCTGCCCCGCCGGTGCATGGGGCAGGCGGTGGGGTCTGTGCCCAGGGCGCTGGCAGGGAGAGGGGCGGGTGGCTCTGTCTCCTCTCCTGCCGGAGCCGCAGGGTCAGGGGCAGGGACGGCCCGGTCGACTAGTTGCCGGGCCGCCGGCTCCTCCTGGGCCGTCTGCGTGGCCGTTTCAGCCCAGCGGGGAGCAGGGACTCAGGTGGGCGCCGGTGTCCTCGCGGGTGTCGCTGCGAGGAGGGGGGCCGGGCGATGGGAGGCCGCTGGCTGCCATGGCCCTGGCAGGGGTTGCCGCGGGTACCGGCGTTAGTTGGCAGCCGGTGCCGATGGCTGCTGGCGGCCGGGCGGCGGGTGTCAGGGCCTTGTGCCGCAGCGTGGGGACAGCGGACAGCACAGAGATGACGGACTGCGCCCGGCCGTGCCCCACGCGGAGCGACTGCAAGAGAAGGCTGCGTGAGGCTGGACCTTGCGCCCGCAGCCCAGAGAGTGCTGTCTCTCTGTCCCTCTGTCTGAAGCACGAAAATGGCTTATTTGGGGGAGAATTCCTGCAGAGGGCAGTGCTGTGATAGATTTCTGTTTCTGTGTGGCTCATCAGATGTTAAAGCAGAGTCGGCCCAGCGTGGGAAAGGGAAGGGGATGGGACCACAGTCCCAGGGCCGCTGCGATTTGAGGGGGGTTTTTTAGAGTGAAGCGGTGTTGGGGTAGGATGAGCCCATTCCCAAATGAGCCAGTGGGGACTTCAGTGCCCTAGCTTGATCCTCACCCCAAACCTGGCCCTTGCTTTCCTTTTGTCAGCATCACAAGTACCCATCTCCATCAAAAAAACATGCTTTTTACGCAGCCAGGCAGCTGAATGTTTCACCTTCATCATTGTAGCATCCCTGCCCTGCACAAATCCTGCTGCAGCCTGGTCCTGAGGAGCAGTCCTGGTGCACCCAGATGGATGTGCTGAGCTGGAGCCATGGATGGACGTCACTTGGCAGGAGGGTGGCAATGGAAGAGAAAGCAGATTTCAGTCCACTGATTAAAGTGAGTGACTCGTTGGCAGTTAATTTTTAACAGCAATTCTCCAGAGCTCAGCCTCCAAACTAGCTGTATGGGAAATTCAAAACTTGGAAATAATAATCACCTAGGTTGGAAGAGACCTTTTGAGATCTTGGATTCCAGCCATTCAACCCAACTCTGATAAACCTTGTACTTTGACAGGGACTTGACACTTAGATTATGAGTCTGAAGTAAACTCTGGAGTCAAATTGCATTCTTCCTTGTGCCCCAGCTGCCCCCTGCCTGATGCATCCTCATCCTTCTCTTCCCCCAGTCCTGATGGAGGAGTGCTCCTCTTCCACACACTATTAATCATAACCTGGGGCCCTGCCCTGGTTTGAGGTAAAATAGGGTAAACTTTCCAGTTTGTAACTTCACTTTTCAGCTAGGTCTCTTCTGTCTGACTAAACTCTGAAATTAACTGCATGTTGTTCAGACACTGTTCGCTCCCAGACTGATAAGACCTGATTATACCAGGTAATGGAATGCAAGAAGCTCTTATTTTCATTATTCACTATAGTGATCAAGGTCAGAAAGTTTGTCATCTACCCTACTGGGGGGCTGGAAGCGGAAAGACGTAGAGAAGTCCCACCTGCAAGGGGGAGTGGACAGGGCAGGTGACCCAAAATTGACCAACAGGAGTATTCCATCCCATCTGCCCCATGCTCAGTATAAAAGCTGAGGGATCAAAGGGTCAGCCTCTCTTCTTTGCTCTTTCTTCGATGGCCGACATCTAGGAAAGACTCTGCCTTCGACCCTGATCCCAGCACTCCTGAATCCAGATCCGGCATCCAGCTCCTGACTGAACTGGCCCCAGCCTGGGACTCTCCCTGCATCTGCTGGGGATGTGATCATCATCCCGGGAGCTTGATACAGTTTTGTAAACATTATATACCTTTTTATCTTTTCCTTTTAATTTTATCTATTATTACATTATCTATTAAAATAGTTTGGAATCCTTCAAAACTCACAAATTTCCTCATTCCTTCCTCTCTTCTGAGAGAGGAGGGGGGGGCATCTGTCATTTGGGGGGTTCTTTTGGGCCTAAACCAGGACAGACCCACATAAAGCTGTTGGATACTTGAAATAGCTGGGGAAAATGGTGTTGGTGATCCCACCCACACCCAGCACTCTGTCTGGATTTGTGCCCTCTCACACCCTGCTTGTGCACAGCCTGAGGTGGAGGCAGCAACGGGCACTGTCTCTGCCTCTGTTTTTCTCTCCCCAGATTTTCCTACTGTCCCATCCACTGGATTAATAGAATCATAGAATAGTTTGTGTTGGAAAGGAACTTAAGGATCATCTAGTTCCAATGCCCTTGCCATGAGCAGGGACACCTCCCACTACACCAGGTTGCTCAGTGCCTCATCCAGCCTGGCCTTAAACACTTTCAGAGATGGGCATCTATAGCCTCTCTGGGCAAGCTGTCCCAGTGTCTCACCACCCTCAACTATAAGGAATTTCTTTCTTATAACAGAATCCTAGAATAAGATGAATCATTTCTCCCATTGCTTATCTACTGCACGTGTCTTGAACCACTTGTAATATAATTTAATCTTTTTCAAGTCCCATTGTGTTGCTTGGCAGAGTGCTGGGTATTACAGCAAATCTTCCTAATCTCTGCTCATTTAATTATCTTACTGTGCTCCTCACTCCCTCTCCTGTCTCTCCAGCCAGTGATCCAGGATCTGTGGTGTCTTCTCAACATGGGGCTCACCCTGCAGCTGGAGCTTCATCTCCAGCCATACACTGACTAGAAGATCTCCTTTAAAATCTTCACCTTGAGAACCTTTTAAGTCTTCTCTCAGCCTGCCCATGACTCACTCCCCACCTTGCTGTGCTGTTACCTCCAGTCCTGCACAGAAGCTTTGCAGCTTCTGAGGCCCACTCCTGGAGAGCTCCAAAAAACCAGAATAAAGCAGGAAGAATGACATCCCACGGTTTACTGACTTTATAACTAGTTTGTTGGCCTAGATGCACAAAGCACTGCTGTATAAAGCCTCTCACTGCCAGCAGTCCGATGGCCATGGACTGTGTGGTTTCAGCAGCCAAGGCTGATGGTTATGGGGCTGTGGGGTTATGGCCCGAGAGAGGAACCTGGTCACAGGCAAAAGGCCCCTACAGCACGGTGGTGTGTGGCAATACATACTAATTAAGACAAATGTAATTACCCAGGCTGCAGCTCATGCTTAACAAATTACTGCCAAAACATGGCAGACGTGAAGAGGGAGAGAAAACAGGCTCACAGCTCCCCAGAGCCCGGATGGGATCTCAGGCATCAACTCAAATCAGTGACTCTCCCAGAGTCCATCCAGAGAACAGGGGTGGGATGACTTTTCTGTGCTGAGCCCCCAGAAGGACAAAGGGGCATCTCTGGGGCTGCTTGAGCCCCCCTCACCCAGCTGCACTTGCAGTGGGACTGGGAAGGCTGCATTTTGCTCTTGAGGTTTCCATCAGAGAGGTGTTTGTGAAGGGATGTTAGGAAGTCAGACATTAAGAATTAAACCAATAAAAACTGGCACAGAGAGTAGACCTGCTGTCAGATACTGTTCCCAGGGGTGATAACACCCCTCCCCTTAATTTCTTCATAAATCCATCACAATTAATGCAATTACAGAGGAAACACTTTTATTACAAATACATTGATGACGGGAGAGATAGAGAAATAATAGCACAGGGTATTATTGCACTCATTAGCGGCTGCTTTCAATAGGACCCTTATCCAGACACATTAAACTCTGCCATTGCTCCCTGGGCTGTTCTTGCTGCAAGGTGATGGAATGAGAAGCATCTCCTCCTTCCTGGACAAATGCTATCTCCTTGTGGAACCACGTCTCAGCTGAGCTGCCCGCTGCCCCGCCACAGGGACTCCAGGTTCTAAGGGAACTCGTTCATCCCTTCTTGCAGCTTCGTAGCTTCAGGGCTCCTCTGAAGGATATTCTTTTTTTTTTCTTTTTTTTTTTTTCTTGTTTTCCCACGTACTGCAGAAATGCAACTACCAGGAGCCATCATGAGCTGAGGGATTGGTTTGCTCATCGCTCGTTGGCACTTCCATACTGGAAAATCCTGATAAGTGGCTGCATATTGAGCTGCACAAGGAGAGTGATTCCTGCTTTGTGGACGAACTGGGCTTCAAGAGGAGCTGAAGGAGATGGTCAAGTTAAAAGTGCTCAGCACAGCAGGATGTTGGAGGCCCTTTACTCACCATGTGATGCCATCTCCTGAGGTCAGGTAGACCTGGGAGCTGGGGGAAGCCTTAATGGCTATTCAGTGTGTCCCATTTCAAATTGGAGCAAATCAGCAGGGGTGAGGCCATTGCCTGGGACTGCAGAAAGGGTTGTGGCTTTTCCCACTTTGAACATTGTGCTGTGAAATGATGGACACTCATGTATCGGGGCTCTGGGGTACACCTGGCTGAGGGAAAAAAGTAAAATATCATAATAAAAAAATCCATTGAATCAGCACTTGCTGCTGCTGTCACATTGGTGTTCATGTCTTGTTCTTCATCATCAGCCAACTTCATGGCAATTGCTGTGTAAGGGCCTGGAGCAGGGGTGGCACCAGAGCACCTCTGCCAGTCCTGCACCCCCACTTCCCAGCATCCTGTACTCTGCTCCTCACAAACATTGCTGTCCTGGAGTGGTGGAGCTGGCTCCTTCCCTCCTCTATCCCCATTCCCATCCCTTACTCCTCCTGACACAAATGGATCCTGACACCACTGGAGGGCTCTTTTCAGTATTTTAAAATTAGCACCTACTTTAAATTCAAGCACAAATAAATTTTTAATTTCCTTAATTAAAATTATTTCCTCATTAGATCTGAATAATCAGAAATAAGAGGACTTGCCTGGAAGCGCTGGAGGAGATGGAGTCACTGGTGAGCAAAGCAAGAGCTCAGGGAGCAGTAGAATCATGTTTGAGGAGCTGGAGTGAGCTGGAGCTCGGCATCTGCAGCAGGTAAAATTCACCCCTGTTTTTGTGAAGGTGGGGGATTGACCCCATGGCCTTTCCAGCCCAAAGCAAGTCCCAAAGGGAGTACTGGGGGGCTGGAGCTCCCCTCACTGTAGAGGATGTGGGAGCTAGGAGGAGAACATGGAATAAAGATCATCCCAGGCAGGACTCAGCTACTTTGTCCTGAAATGCTTCTGCCCCAAAATAACTCCGTTTTTCTCATTTGCAGCCTTCTTTTCCCACTTTTGACATTGTGCTGTAAGATGATGGAGACCCACGTATCTGGGTTCTGGGGTACATGTGGCTGGGGACAAGAGTAAGATACATGATCATGATTAAAAAAATCCATTGAATCAGCACTTGCTACTCATATACCCCTCAGTACCCAGACTCATGGACAGGAGGTGCTCATAGACAGGACTGTATCTGCTCAGATGTGAGTGAATGGCTGTTGTGTGAAAGTCCAGATGTTTGGATGTGGAGCCTCTGAACCACCCCTACTGCTCTGTCTGCCCATCTCCTGTCTGCTCCCAGTCCCTCCCCCACATTGCACTGACTTTGGAAACTTTTAATGTATGTATTTAAATGAATAATAATTTATCCATGAAAATGCTGCAGATGAGTGAGTTGTTCCTGAAGGAGGTGAAGAGCCCTGTGTATGCAGCTTGGGAGTATTTCTAATTCTGTGTATTTGCACCTCTTGCAGTGTCCCTGTCAGCTGCTGTACATGGCATGATTTATACCGGTCACCACCACTGGTACCAGCCCAGCCTAGAATATTTCAGAAGCAATCACATAAATCATTTATTAATTATTACTGAAGTACTTTTGCAGCAACGGAGTTCGTTTGAAATTTGAATTTGTTTGAATTTGGAGCCTTTTTTTCACCATTTGCTGCTTTGATGAAAATACCATGTCTCCTGTATCCCACTGACAGGAGGGGGTGGTAGTGAGGCCCTGGCAGCCCCAAGCCTGGCCACACCATGGCTATTGCCTCCCTAAATAATGAGCAGGTATCATAATTAATCCTCATTTTCAGTGGCAGCCCAAATGGGATCCACAATGCCATTTGATGCAGATGAACAGGGCTTTGGTGGGAATTCAATTACACAATTTTTTCCTCGCTGAACATAATGCATTTTGATGATACGGTACTTTCATTGCTAATGAGATGCATTTTAACTGCTGGGAAGACTGTATTTCTCCCTGCACTTAGTACACAGGATCCACATTAATTACAGTTTCAGTGAGAAAAACTCACAGAGTTACTACCTACATTTTACTCCTGGTAACAGCAGTTTCCTTGCCTTGCCAGGAGCATTATGGATTCACTTCTAAGACACATTTTATACCAAACAACCTGGTTCTGAGAGCAGGGAGAAGACAACTCTGCTGCTTCCTCTGTGTTGGGAAAGGGTCATTTAGAGCAGGGAGATGAACTGGGTGTGTTCAACTCAGAACAGGAGCATTTATGGAAGTTGCTTTAAAAGATTTTTGTAAGACATGTAGGCCTCATGGCCAAATGACAACGGCAGCTTGTGGCCTCACACAAAGATGGACATGTCTTTCTGCTGGGGGTGTGGAGTGAGGGATGCAAGGATGCAGAGATGTAAGATGAAAGGATGTGGGATGCAGGGATTTCTCCCGGTGGTTCTGTGATGCTGCTGCATCTCAAGCAGTGGTTTCTCCTACTTGTGAGAGCTTCTCTGCTGCCACCTGCTCTCCCACCACAGAGCAGTTGACCTAATGAGATAAAACCTGTGGCTGAAATGCATTTTTTCTCCTTGTTTACAGCAAGCAACAGGACCTCTCATGATGCGTGACTCCTGTAGGAGAAATAGCAGGGAAACTCTGTGCTGACAGGTTGGAGAGTTTCACAGCTCTCAAAAAGAAATAAAAGAGCAAATGTGCTTCTTCCTTGGGATAGAACAATTGTGATTTTCCATGCTGGCTGCAGGGCCAGGTGCTGCCCCTCAGGGATGTGCTCTGGCCAGCCATAGCCCCTGCATCCCACATCCCTCCATCCTGTATCACTGTGTCCAGAATCCTGTATCCCTGCATCTGGCATCCTACATCCCTTGAGGCTGATCTGACACTCAGAAGCATTGGCCTAAGGAATTAGTAACCTCTTTCTTTCCAGCTGTTCCCCTCTCTCCAGGTGGGGGTTTGGGCTGCAGGACCAAAGCTGATGGCTCAGAAAAGCTGAGGGGCTGTAAACAGCCTGACAAGGAGTGAGCAGTCGAAAGTACTGCTGGGATATTTAATAAAAGATTTATCAAAAGCTTTGTAGCATGTTGTATAAATCACTCTGTGACCTTCATTGAACATACTTACACCACTGAACAGCCTCAGCCGCTGGTAGCTGGAAATCATTTGTAGCCTTCTATAATGCATCTCGGCAACTGTTGTGGAAAAAATAAACACAATTATTTCTGTTAATCATTCATGTTTTCATTCAAGTATTTATTCACCTCCCTTTGATTAAAGCTTTGTCTCCTTCCTTCACGGGGGTGAGTCTGAACCCACCTGTGCTGCTGAGCACCAGGCTGTGACCTGCACAGAATCCCAGAATGTTATGGATTGGAAGGGACCTCAAGAGATCAACTAGTCCAATGGCCCTGACAGAGCAGAAGCACCCAGACTAGGTCACGCAGGAAGGCATACAGATGGGGTCTGAAAGTCTCCAAAGAAGGAGACCCCACACCCTCTTTGGGCAGCCTGTGCCACTATTTTCTCATCCTTACTGTGAAAAAGTTTTTTCTTCTATTTCTGTGGAATCTCCTGTGTTCCAGTTTTCACCCGTTGCCCGCAGTCCTGTCATTGGAGGTCATTGAGAAGAGCCTGGCTCCATCCTCCTGACACTCACCCTTTACATATTGGTGACATATAGGTGACAAACTGACTAGTTGTTTGTTAGCCCAGTGAGGCCATGAGGTGCTCACTGCTGGGACTGAAGGAAACAACTGAACAGACGAAGAGGCATCTGCTGCTTGGATGTTGAGTATGGTTAAAAATGTAATACCATGTGCAAAGTCCTCCTTTGCTTCCCTGAGGAGCAGCAATGGAGGAGGAGATGCTGGTCCTTGGGTGTGGTGGGCACAGACAGCAGAGAGACAGCACTAAAAATTCCATGAGCAGCTGGGTTTAATGGGATTACCAGCCCCATTTCATTCACCAAAGGGGAACAGAGAGCTTTCATCTATTTCGGAGAAGCAGCTGTGATTTCCATACTTCTGTGAGATTACTTGAACTACGTCAGGTTTGATGGTTCACCAGCTCCAGAGGCCTGGCTGTAGAAATTCTTCCTTCTGAAAGCAGTGGCAATTTCTTCTGTAGCCATATTGGAATAATGTGTTTCTGTGCCTCTGTATATGAATGATCAACAGGGAACAGTCCATCTTCATGTAATTTAACATATATTGAAGGATTCAAATGCACAGCCCTACACCTGGGGACCTCATGTAGATTTGTGCCCATTTTTAGAAGAGCTGTGGTCATAGAACAGTGTCTGGAGTTCAGGGGGGCATAAAATCATATCTTAATAATATTTTCATCTGTGACAACTATAAACTGACCTGTCTATTGTTAATGGACTTTAGAAGGAATATGGAATCATTTTGCTTGTTGAATCAATCTGAAAGGTGCATGATGGGATGGAAGAAGCAATTTTGATAGTGGAATAAACTGCACAAGATTGAGAAAGGAAGCTGATAGGAAAAAAAGTGATTTTTAGGCATTTCTAGGGCTTTGTTTACAGAAAGATAGGTGCTCTTGTGGGGCTGGTGGGAAGAGTGTCTATTCGCCATCATCAGAAAATGGAATACTTTGTTTTACTGGACTTTTACTGGTATGAGCTGGAGGCCCACCTGAAGCATCAGGGAGCAATGGTCTCCACCGACAGGAGAGTAACTGTGGTGTCTGAGGGTCTCTAAGCTGGAGTGCAGTTCTGAAAGACCTTGGCTGTGCTACCAACTGACAAAGTGCCTGGCAGAGAGTCTCAGCAAGGGCATTTGGGGACTCCAGCCTCAGGGTGAGCCTCCTAGAATGGCCATGTGGTCTGCAACTATCTTAATTCTGAGGTTGTGAGTGAAGCCTTTCCATAGACCAGAGCAGCCCTGGGGATTGCTGGCAATGGCAGGACTAAGAGAGGTGCAGCACTGATGCCTCTTCTCCTTCTCCAAAGTCTGCCATTCATGTTGGATTTTTATGGAGTCAAATTATATGAATGAATAACTTACTGTAAAAAGTTTTCAACTGTCAGCTGAGTGATTTGTGAATACGTGTTTTCATTCCTTGGCTGGCTCTATGGATAGGAGAATGATATCCATAAAATAAATTATTCATCTTTTTCTCTCCTTGCCATCATCAGATAAATTCTTTGTGATTTATATTTGTTCATTATTCATCTAGCTATGAGAAAGAGACATATTAGAGTAGGGTTAAGAGCTAAATCTACTTTACTGAAAGTTCTAGTTGATACTGGAGTCTGCACTGTCATGAATTCATCCTGTGTAGTTCGAGTGCCCTCTGAGCAGAGAGGTTCAGAGCTGCTTCCTGGGTGCTGAGAGTCTCCACATGAGGGCAAAACCATATCTACCTGCTCTGATAACTGAACCCCAACTACTTAACTTTCTCCAGTGTGTTGAGGCTGCCTTGGGCTAGTTCTTGTCAGAGACCTTTGGTTAGAGATGCCATCCTGGATGGGTGATGAGTTGTGTCCACTGGCCAGGTCACAGCTACAGCAAGTTGCTGTGTCTGCTCTTACAGGGTGCAATTCCTCAAAGAACCAGGTGTTTTGGAATCCAGGGGCAGAGGAGAGGAGGGGAATTGTCTGTTTCCATAGAAGTTTCTGCAGTGCTTCATGGAGCACAGGGGGTCCAAGCATCTCCAGGTTCCCACTTTGTGGCTTCTTCACAGAATCACAGAATATCAGGGATTGGAAGGGACCTCAAGAGATCAATCCTCCTGCTGGAGCAGGAACACACAGACCAGGTCACACAGGAAGGGTTTTGAACATCTCCAGAGAAGGTGATCCCACACCCTCTCTGGGCAGCTACTGTTCTGTTACCCTCACCCTAAAAAGTTTTTTCTTCTATTTCTGTGGAACCTCCTGTGTTCCAGTTTGCACCCATTGCTCTGAGTGCTAGCGTTGGAGGTCACTGAGAAGAGCCTGGCTCCATCCTCCTGACACTCACCCTTTCCATATGAATGAAGTCACCCCTCAGTCTCCTCTTCTCAGGCTGCTTTTGCCACAGAGAAACCCATGCCAGCTTTCCAGCAAAGCTGGAGGAGGAAAGGAGGAGAAAAGGGCTTCAGTTAGTTCCTCTACAAAAAAAAGCAAAGAAAATCGTCCCACAGCAGCTGACTGAAGGGATAGATGTTGGAGATACCTGCTCCTCCTGCCCACAAGTGAGCTTACATTTGTTCATCTGATTTACAGCATTATGTTGTTTCAGAGTTTGGTGACTGAATCAGTGTAAAATTTCAAACTTCACCTTTTTGGTTTTGTTTTATACCAGTTCTGAAAATTGTTCCTCAGCTTATTTACCTCTTAAAAAAAGGAGGAAAACAATCCAATAAAAGAATCTTTTAATTGCTCATGACTCAAAAAAACAAAAAAAAGACCAAAAAAAAAAAAGACAAAATGTTCCTCAAACCCGTTTCCCTCTCAGAAAGTTCAGGCAAACAGAAAATACAGACAGTTTCACATTTGAATAGTGAGGAGCTGTGAAAGTCACCTCTGTGTGGATGGTGGAGGTGAAAACAGGGCTTGTTTTGTAGGAGAAGCTGGAGTATGTTGTGCCAGACCCTGCTTGTAACAGCGTTTGCAGATGTTGCTCAATGCAAGAAGGGCTTTGATTTTTCATTCATGGCATCTGATGTGACTCCCAGATGGGTGATCAAAACACAGACACAAGTGCCAAGATCAAGCTGGGGAGAAGGGATGGCAACTGAAGGAAAAAAAGCCTCATAACAGAGCAGATGAATAGAAAAGCCTCCTCCACAGGTGGAACTAGTGGATATTCCTGTAGTTCTTCTCAGCACACCTTGGTCTGGTGCAGGCTTTGCTGCTGAGCAGTGATGCTCATCCAGACCCTGTTAGAAGACCTGCTTCGTGATGCTGAGTGTGTGATCCCCCTTCTCCTGTCCCTGCCAGGGCACCCTGCAGCCCTGCCCTGGGTGGGCTTTGTGGCTGTTGCGGGCTGGGTCCTCCTAGAAGTCCCCTCAGGTGCTGCAAGTCCTGCCTGCCCTTTGGAAAGTGAGTATGGCAGCAGACAGGGGACCTTCATGCTTGAAGGACGTGTTGGACAGTAATTTGTGGTGTGATTGATGTATTTCTATTTGGATCATTCTTTCACTCCTGCCAGCTGTCTGGTCCAAGGGACACATCAATCTTTGAGTCCTTTTAAACCTGGAAAAATATTTCAGTAGGAATCGTTAGTCTTGCTTGTTTGGAGGGGGGGAGAGGGGAAGGCAGAGGGAGTTTGCTCTGCAGAGCACTCCTGGAGGGAGGTATCTTCTGCTGGTTGTCTGTTTGCCTTTAGTTTGGGATGCAGGGTGCTTACTGCTCTCATGGGTGGGCAGGAGCTCTCACCCAGCCAAGAGCAGATCCATTAAAAAGCAGTCCTCTAGAGGCCTTTTGCAGAAAATCAAGCCTAATTCTGTCTTTTTTTCAAAGCTCAGAGGCTCTTGGGAATAATTGTGGAGGACAAGGGTCCCCTGAGCCTCCTTCTTGGTCCTCCTCAACCTTTTCCAAGGTGGGTAAAGAACAGGGTTGGTTGTTGTCCTTTGGGTGGTTTTGCTTTTTAAAGCTTTTTCTCCCTTCAGCAATGTCATTGGAAGATCTCTGACACCAGCTATTTGATGTTCTGTGTAGGATGGTTGGATGAGAGGCACCAGAATGGTGTGAGATGAGGAGGAACCATCCAACCAGCTGGAGTCCAGGCAGATCTGAGAGTCAGTGGCTGCCTTGGTGGTGGCCAAGACCAGTTTAGCATCCATAATTTGCTGAAGCTTAAACACATCCCAGATGTCCCCCGAGAGAGATGTGGTGGGAGGGAAAGGTGACCTCAATACTGGGTTGGGTTTGAGGTACCCCATGCAAAAGGAAGTTTGCTGCAGTCTGGTAGAGGGCTGTGGCCTCCTTGCAAGCACCTCTGCCAGGAGTTCTGCTGAGCAGGACTGTGATACAGCCCTTCCTGCTGTCCCCTCTACACTGTCACCCATGAGTCTGCCTTGATGAGCTCTGGTGGACACGTGTGCTGGCTTAATCTGCCCTGATTAGGTTCCCCTGAGCATTTGTGCTGGGCAAAGGATGCAAATGTGTGCAGGGGAGCAGAGCTGTCAGGATCTGCTGAGCTGCAGAGTTGTGTTGCCCCATGGCTTTGCACTGCCACAGTTCCATCATATCTCAGTTGGCTCCTTTGGGATGCAGCTGTTGGGCTGGGAGAAATGGGGTCAGCAGATGGACTGCGAGCTGCAAGCCTGAATCCTATTAAATCAATGGGAGAAAGAAAAGATGATGAGACATCTCCCAAACCTGTGTAACCAAGGGGTCCTTTTCTTCAGGTCAGGCTACCAGCGTCTCAGGAGAAGATCAGCTCATGATGGTTGGGACCTGACTGTGCATGGGAATATGTGCAAATAGCTGCCCTCTGTGTGACAAAACAAGCATTTTCGGTGGTTAATGCGGGGGTGTATGTGGAGTTCTATGATCTATGTACTTCTGTTCTTTGCAAACAGCTCTCTGTCACGTCCGAAAACTTGAAAAGCTGCAGCCTCCCATGAAACTGGGAGAGGGCAGCACTTGTCTGATTTGTACACTACGGCTTAGGGCTCACCCGATTTTTAGCCTGAGGTTGTCTCTTGCCAACATGGATAATTGCATCTTCGAGTTGTTGCCTGCACAGAGCATGTTCAGTGGGTTAATCGGCCTCTTGGACACAGAATCATAGAATAGTTCGGGTTGGAAGGGACCTTCAACATCATCTAGCCCCAACCCCCCTGCCACAGGCAGGGGTACCTCACACTGCATCAGGTTGCTCAGTGTCTTGTCCAGCCTGGCCTTAAACACCTCCAGGGAGGGTGCACAGAGGTGATGTTGAGAAGTTTTGGGTCAGGAAATTCACCACGTGCTCATCCAGCTCAGGGTTCCCTGAAATCTCTCAGCTGAGACTCCTGCAGAGCAGCAGAGCTGGTAGACAGAAGCTCTTTGAGCCATGTTGGCTGCAGTCATGTTCCAGGCAAGTGCTGAGGCTTCCTCAAGCTGAACAAAGTGGGCAGGGGGCAACCCTGAGGGCTCATTGGCTGAAGGAGCCCTTCAGGTAAAAGGGTCAGTAAGAGACAGCCCTGGAGGAAAAGCAGTTTCAGTGCTCCCCCATTTCACACCTGGCTGGTTGGACACTTTCCTGTGTGGCCTGATCTGGGTGTTCCTGCTCTGGCAGGGGGATTGGACTAGATGATCTCTTGAGGTCCCTTCCAATCCCTGACATTCTGGGATTCTGAGGATTGGGAGACAGACTGACTGCTCAGGTAGGTTTAGGAAAATTGAGGTTGGTGCCTTCTGCTTCTCCATCTTGTCTGCAGCTGGAAATCACCTCCCTGGAACACTGGCTGGGCTCCAACTGTGAGCAACCCCTATTTGCCTGGGTGACACTGCAGCAGAGCCTTCCCATGCTGTACAGCACCTTTGGGTGCTGGAGCTGTGACCTCTGGTTGGTGGATGGTCATCAGCAGCTCCTGGGAAGAGTGAGGGGGGCACTCATTTCTGACCCTGTTTTGGTTTGATCTGTGGATGCCCATCTGTTCAAACCCTTAATTAATATCTCTGCTGTGTATTTGAGTACATGGCACACCTTAGAAGTTACCCAGAAGTGGCTCATGTCCTGTTTGGATGGATCTTTAAAGCATTGAGGGATTCAATAAGTATTTCCAGAGTCCCCAGGGCAACACAGAATGCAGCACACCTAAGTCTCCTTTTTCATGACTCACTTATCCCATTCATGCCCTTTTTCTCATCATTCCCAGTTGTTCTTAATACCACCAATTTCTGCTTTCAGTTGTGGATCTTGTTCTGGAGATAAAGGGGGGAAAAGCTGTTGCTTCATTTAAATTTTCAGCCAGAATAACCTTCTCTGGCTGAGCACATGGCACCACAGTTATTTGCATCAATCCAACTGAAAGGTCAGTTAACTGGGAAAATGAGAGCAGGGACAACATCACTGTCCAAAGGTCTCATTTGTGCAGGAGTTGTTCTGCACACACATACTTCCTGTGCACAGGCTGAAGGTGACCATGGTCTGCTCAGAGAGAGCCATTCCACATGTGCCACCTCAGACCCTGGGGGACACCTAGCCTTCAATCCCTCCCCCCTCTTGCTGTGTGCTGTGGGTCAGGACTGCAGAATGTAGGACTTTTTAATAGGCTATGTGATGGCAGGACTAAGAGTAATGAATGCAAATTGGAAGAGGGGGGTTCAGGCTAGATATAAGAAAGAAGTTATTACCTGTGAGGGTGGTGAAACATTGGAAGAGGTTGCCCAGAGAGGTTGTGAATGCCCCCTCAATCCCTGGAGGTGTTTAAGGCCAGGCTGGATGAAAGACTGAGCAACCTGGTCTAGTGGGAGGTGTCCCTGCCCATGGCAGGGGGGTTGGAACTAAATGATCTTTAAGGTCCCTTCCAACCCAAACCATTCTATGTTTCTAGAAGGCAGATGATCTCTCTCACTCTCACAAAGAAGGCAAGGCTGTAAAGAGCTGAAAACCAGTTGTGACCTGTTTGGAGGCACAGGGTGAGAAGCAAGGACAGGGATGAATACTAAATGGCAGCAGAGCACAGGGGAAGGGAAGGTTTGGGGGATAAAAGCAGAAGGAAACCGCGTGGATGAGCTGAGGTGGGGTCCTTCTAGCCTTGCTTGTCCAGCCTGGTCTTGAACACCTCCAGAGAGGGGGCATCCACAACCTGTCTGGGCAACCTGTTCCAGTGTTTCACCACCCTCACTGTAAAGAATTTATTTCTTATGTTGAATCTAAATCTCCTCCCCTCCAATTTACATCCATTGTTTCTAGTCCTCCCATCCGATATCATATTAAAAAGTCCTTCCCCTGCCTTTCTGTAGGACCCCCTCAGGTACTGGTAAGTTACTATTGGACATAATCCTTGTTTACACCCCCAGCAATGCCCACAGTTGAGTACTTCATGTTCTTGAGGAGGGTTTTACTGATGCCAACATCTTTGCTGTTGGCTGTCAAACCAAGGTCAGATCCTGTCCATGCCCAGTACCAGCTTGTTCCAAGCTGTAGACTCAAATGGAATCTTTCCCTTGGCCAAAGGCCTTCAGCTAATGAATCTCTCTGAGGTGTGGGTGGATCAACTCACCAATATGGGCCATCTGAAGTTGAGGCACCACTAGAGGAAATTTTCTTTGGCTGAGGGGCAGTAGAGAGAGACAGTCAACCTAGAGGGAATCTGATCTAATTTAAAGGCTGGTATCTAAAGATAGATCAGCTGGGTGGCTCTTGGAGTCTGTTGTCTCCACAGTCCCTAGAAGCTGATGGTGACTAGGATATGTCTGAATCTCACAAATTTATATGTCTCCAGTGAAAACAGCTGTGTCTGATCAGGTTACAAAGGCTTCCCTTGGAGCTGAGAGAGATAAATTCTTCTGTGGTGCCATTCCCCTCCCTAGATTTAGGTGCAATAGGAAAGAAAAGTGGAAAAGTGTATTTTGTCAACATGAAGCCTTCAAAAGAAGCTTGAGTGGCTAATGTGGATGGGAACATCTGAGTGGTAAATATCTAAACTATGGCAGGGGAGCTAGAACTTCATGATCTTTAAGGTCCCTTCCAACCCAAATCATTCTAAGATTCCATCAACTGTGTTTCTTTCCTAATTTTAACTCAGCTTCCAGCCTGCAGCAGTGAGCTATGTTCAGCCAGCTAAAGCAGACCCAATTCTTTGCTATTTGTAGCCCACTTCCCCCTGCTTCCCCTCAACACGATGTGAAACACTGGTTTAAAATGTTTTACTTTGTAAAACAACATATTGCACTGTTCTCTGTTTGCTTCCAATTTTATGCAACTTTCTTCACTGGAATGGGCTCAATGATCTCAGGAAATAATTGGTGAGCTTGTTAGACTAATGGGATTTTTATTTCCAAGGCTATAGATCAAACAAGTATGCCTGAAAATTCATTATACATGCAGTGTGCACTAAATAATTATTCCTGCCCATGAAAGTGCTGGAGGAAAGACTGTGACAAGGTATAGCTTTAGAAAAAAAAAAAAAAAAGGCTGCTTGATTTATCATTTATAAAGTGAAGTTCATATTAGATGCACTAGTTAAATATTCAGCAAGCAGTAAGTCACTTCACTGGCCAGGGTGCAAGAGGAAAGCCTGGCCGATGTGGTGCCTTTTCTAGTTTGACTTTAGTTTTGGCCTGGACCTGAAAAAAGTTCCTTTCCCTGAGTTCAGCTGCCAGCAGCTGCATTTTGCTTTCCAGATGGTGAAGGAGGATGTTCTCCTCCCTCTTTCTTCTCCAGGGCCTGGGTCTCCATTCTGCACCCTCCCTTCTCCCATTTGCAGGTGGGCAAGCAAGAGGAAACCCCTGTCTGTAGCCAGGAGAAAAATGCTTTGTCCAACTTTGAATATCCATAGGGAAGAGGATTCCAGCAACGAGGACCTGTCCCACAATGGAACAATGAGTATCAGTGACTGAGATATTGGCTCACCCATTCTGAGCATATGTCCTGGTTTAGGCCCAAAAGGACCCCCCAAATGACAGATGGCCCCCCCTCCTCTCTCAGAAGAGAGGAAGGAATGAGGAGATTTGTGAGTTTAGAAGAATTCCAAACTACTTTAATAGATAATGAAATAATAGATAAAATGAAAAGGAAAAGATAAAAAGTTATACAATGTTTACAAAACTATATCAAGCTCCCGGGATGATGATCACGTCCCCAGCAGACGCAGGGAGAGTCCCAGGCTGGGGCCAGTTCAGTCAGGAGCTGGATGCCGGATCTGGATTCAGGAGTGCTGGGATCGGGGTCAAAGGCAGAGTCTTTCCTAGATGTCGGCCATCGAAGAAAGAGCAAAGAAGAGAAGCTGACCCTTTGATCCCTCAGCTTTTATACTGAGCATGGGGCAGATGGGATGGAATACTCCTGTTGGTCAATTTTGGGTCACCTGCCCTGTTCGCTCCTCCTTGCAGGTGGGACTTCTCTACATCTTTCTGTTTCCAGCCCCCTGGTAGGGTGGATGACAAACTTTCTGACCTTGATCACCACAGTGAATAATGAAAATAAGAGCTTCTTACATCCCATTCCCTGGTACAATCAGGTCTTATCAGTCTGGGAGCGAACAGTGTCTGAACAATGTGCAGTTAATTTCAGAGTTTAGTCAGACAGAAGAGGCCTAGCTGAAAAGTGAAGTTACAGACTGGAAAGTTTACCCTATTTTACCTCAAACCAGGACAGCATATGGTTTCTGAATTGCAGCATTTGAAGCTGCTCTGGAAGATGCTGCTGGGAGGGTGCTGAGCTGAGGTCTTCCTTATGAGCTGAACCTGAGCAGCTCAATGATCTGTATCCTGTATAGAACAAAGAGGAGAAGTTGCCTTTGACTGGGAGATGCCCTAGGCTAACAACCCCAGTTCAGGCTCTGACTGTGTGTCTACTTCACAAATACCCTGGAGGGTGATTGTTACCATGGGAGTGGCCTCTCTCACAAGCCAGGCATGCTAGCTTTGGGTTTTGGTATACCTAGATACAGGAAACATTTTTATCATTGTAGAGATCCTTCAATTTGCCCCTAATGGGATGGAATAGTGATTGACCCTTACCTTCAGAGTATTTGCAGATTGTGACCTATTTCTGCAAATTTTTGCTGCAAACTAAGTTTTCTCAGGGTTATTTTCTGTGTTTGCACCCATTCATCATTGCTCTCCTACCAAGTATTTCATATTTCTGTTTGCAGAGCTGGTCAAAGAATTGTTCAGCGACATTTTTCTATAGAAAAAGCTCTTCTAAAAAGAAATTCCAAGTGGATACTGTGTTTGTGGGGAAAACTGAGTAGTCTTTGGGATGGGATAGGAGAAAGAAAAAATGAAAAGGAAAGTCATAAAAAAATCAAAAGCATGAGCTGTGACATGTCTCCAGTGAAAATGCTTGTTATACCTTGGGAAAACTTGAAAACAAAGCCCCAACATAACTTAAAAATAGTCTCTCTTGTTTTGCTGGCATGGAGGTTGATTTGAAGTGACATCACTTAACAATGTCACTTTCCAGTCTCTTTTATCCACCCAGAATTTGCTTCTGGGTGATCCATCATATGGTTAGGTGGGATAGCTCTGGAAACAGGTGGGATCTGATCACCCCTCACTGAAGGCTGCTCTGGATGCCTGGGCTCGGTCTGGGTCAGAGGTTTCTCACCTCCCTGTGCTCCTAGTGATGGGGCTGCTCACTTAATTGCAGATCCAGGGCTTGAAACTGATTCTTCTAAGCCCATGATCTGAAGAATTGACCCATTTCCCACATGTGCTAGTAATTTAATCAATGGTCTAATCAGCCCCTGTTCAGCTACTGATGGGCAAAACTGCTCTTGAGAGCAGTGTTCCTGCCAGCAGCTGTCTGGAGCCATCCATGGAATGGCTGAGGGAACTGAGTCTCTTTAGCTTAGAGAAGAGGAGACTGAGGGATGACCTAATTCATATCTATAAACACATAAAAGGTGATTGTCAAGAGGATGGAGCCAGGATCTTCTCAGTGACCTTCAATGACAGGGCAGTGGATGCAAGCTGGAACACAGGAAGTTGCACAGGAATCTGAAAAAGAACTTTTTCACAGTAAGGGTGATAGAACAATAGAACAGGCTGCCCAGAGAGGGTGTGGAGCCTCCTTCTCTGGAGACATTCAAAACCCTTCTGGATGCCTTCCTGTGTGACCTGGTCTGGGTGTTCCTACTCTGGCAGGGGCATTGGACTAAATGATCTCTTGAGGTCCCTTCCAATCCCTGCTATTCTGTGATTCTGTATGATTCTGTGAGAGGGTGTCAGGCTCTTCATGGTGCTTGCTGCTGGTGCTCCTCATGGTGGAATGGCTGTCATTTGTGCAGTCTGATGGGACACAAATCCTGGCTGAATCATGGGGACAGCAATATCACCAAGAACATCCCCACCCAGGTTGAATTTTCCTGCTGATTCATCCAGCACCTGGGGCACTGTGATTCCTCCGTCATGCTCACCATGGGCACACTGGAAGAGGGAGGGGGTTTGAATGTTGAGTTGTGCACTGAGTAGATAACTGGTGGGCAAGCAGCAGAGCAGCCATCCATGCAGGAAACACCTTTGGCCTCTGCTCAGCATGTCCTGGAGGAAGCCTTTAAGCACACACTCCTGCTAAATGTTTGCAGATAACTTCTGGGCATGGTTTTTCAAAAGGCCATGGCAGCACCTTTTAGAAATCCATAACTGGGAGCATGGTTTTAACAAGATGCTCACAATTACTCTGCATGAGGAAGAGAAACAAGAAATGGGGCATGTTAACAGCCAGTAGTTTTAATTACTGCATTTCCTTCCAGCTAGTTGCCTTTAACCTCTGGTGGCACATGATGCAACAATTGTATTAAGAAGCTCACAACATAGAAAAATAGAATGGTTTGGGTTGGAAGGGACCTTAAAGGTCATCATTCCAACCCCCCTGCCATGGGCAGGGACACCTCCCACAAAATCAAGTTGCTCAGTGCCTCATCCAGCCTGGCCTTAAACACCTCCAGGCACTGAGGAGGGATCTACAAACACTCTGGGCAACCTGTCCTAGGGTCTCACCACCCTCACCATAAAGAATTTCTTTCTTATCTCCAGCCTGAATCTCCCCTCTTCCCAGCTGCACCCATTCCTCCTAGTTCCGCCATCACATATCCTATTCAAAAGTCCAACCCCAGACTTTCTGTAGCCCCCTTCAGGTACTACTGAACTCTGAGGTCTCCCCTGAGCCTTCTCTTCTCCAGGCTGAACAACCCCAACACCTTCAGCCTGTCTTCAGAAGGGAGGTGCTTCAGTCCTCTCATCATCTTTGTGGCAC
>VZTY01000775.1:0-10251 GCA_013400935.1 Turnix velox | reverse complement strand
GAGAAGAGAAGGCTCAGAGGGGACCTTATAGTAATTTATCAGTACCTGAGGGGGTCCTACAGAAAGGCAGGGGAAGGACTTTTTAATATGATATCGGATGGAAGGACTAGAAACAATGGATGTAAATTGGAGGGGGGTAGATTTAGATTCAACATAAGAAAGAAATTCTTTACAGTGAGGGTGGTGAAACACTGGAACAGGTTGCCCAGAGAAGTTGTGGATGCCCCTTCTCTGGAGGTGTTCAAGACCAGGCTGAACAAGGCACTGAGCAGCCTGATCTAGTGGGAGGTGTCCCTGCCTATGGCAGGGGGGTTGGAACTCAATGATTTTTAAGGTCCTTTCCAACCCAAGCTATTCTATGATTCTATGATTCTATGATTCCTAGTCCTGCCATCATGTATCCTATTGAAAAGTCCTATCCCTCCCCCAGCCTTTCATTTACTGTATGAAAGTTGGAAGATAAGATGCATCTCCACAGGGAAATTGTTAAGCTTAACTAATTAATTGACAAGTGACTATGAAATGTGCTGTGCGAGTGTGAAATGCTGCTTATGATGCTGAAGGACTAGTGTTGGTTTTATACACAGGGCTTCATAAAGGAGTCTGTCTCATGTAGCTTCCTTGAAGGTCCAATAATGAAAAGCACCTCTGCAGCTCTAGTAGCTGAACTTCACCACTGGAATCCACAAACAAAACCCAGAAGAAGTGGAACTCCTAATCAAGCTGGCCAGGGGGAGTGTTTCCTTTCCTGCTGCCAATTATTGGGCAAGTGTTACAATGCAGCATGTTAGTAGAATTAAATATCTATTTGGACTTGATTTCTCAAGTACTTATGGGTGACAAATTAATTTTAATGTTATTTATTCTGTGGCTTTCAATAATTCATTGGGATGTGTTCATGCCAGTAATTAGAATGTGTAAAGTAAGAAAGAAACTGAGCTCATATAAATTATTTCCTGGCATTCGTTATTTATTTGACCATTTATAGCTGTGCAAAACTTCTTAAGAAAATATGTATGTATATATTAACATGTACATTACAATTTCATAAATTGCACTCTACTTTTTAAAACGTAAAGATACTTGCATTTGCACATGTGAACAGCTGGGTTTTACTTGTGTCTCTTACATAATTCAAATTTAACAAGGAACTGTGTGACTGGGATCCAGGAAGAGTCACTTGAGGGCAGCCTTCCTGCTGCCTGCACAAGCCATAGGTAAGCTCTTTTATCAAAAGCTGGTGAGATTCCTGAGCCAAATGGAGAGACAGATGTTGCAGTTAGAGTAATGAACAACAGAAAGTCCAATACTAAAGAGCTTTATCCTGTTCTGGTGAGGCTCTACTTGGAGTATTGTGTCTAGTTTTGGAGCCCTCAACATAAAAAGGACATTGAGCTGTTGGAGTGAGTCCAGAGGAGGGCCACAAAGATGATGAGAGGGCTGGAGCACCTCCCTTCTGAGATCAGGCTGAAGCAGATGGGGTTGTTCAGCCTAGAGAAGAGAAGGCTCAGGGGGCACCTCAGAGTAGCTTCTCAGTACCTGAAGGGGGCTACAGAGAGGCTGGGGGAGGACTTTTTAGTAGGAAGTATGACGGCAGAACAAGGAGTAATGTATGCAGATGGAAAGAGGGGAAATTTAGGCTGGAGATAAGAAAGAAGTTATTTGCTGTGAGGGTGGTGAGACCCTAGGACAGGTTGCCCAGAGAGGCTGTGGATGCCCCATCAGTGCCTGGAGGAGTTTAAGGCCAGACTGGATGAGGCACTGAGCAACCTGGTGTAGTGGGAGGTGTACCTTCCCATGGCAGGGGGGTTGGAATTAGATGACCTTTAAGGTCCCTTCCAACCCAAACCATTCTATGTTTATTCTCCTGCAGTGGAGGAGACTCCAGAGGAGTGCAGTTGGGGTGGGGGTCCCATTGCATGTGCTTGGCCCGCTCAGGCCCAGGCCCTGGAGAAAACAGAGGGATCCTGGGGGCATCATTGACCCCTTCTACCTGCCCTACAGACCTCACTGGAGGCTGCTGTAAAGTCACTCCCATTTCACTAGTGCAGCTTTGAAAGAAGTCATTTGCATTTGTACTGACACGGCTCAAACACCAAGGAATTTGTTAATGCCAAGTGGATTAAAAAAATAAAAAGCAAAAACAATCACAAACCATCCAAACAGCTCACGAATTCTTCTGTAGTCCTGAAGGGAAGAGAAACATTTTCAGTCAATGCCACAAAACTGATGTCTGCTCAACTGATTTTTACAGCGTTAATGAGCCCTCTGATGGATGCACCAGGAAATTTCCACATGAGTAAACTCCACCCAGTGTAAAACTGCTTAGTCTGCCTCTGTCATTTACTGGTTCAGCTCATACATGAAAGCTGTTATTTGGGGGTTTAATTATTAAATACAAATTGAATTTCAGCTTTTGCAGCAAAGAGCTCCCTCCTGCTGTAGATTCCATCTGAGGGCTCCTCACCGTGTGATACCAAAGAGGATTATTTTGGTATGTTCACTTAAAATAACAGCCATGGGATTCTCATGGATTCACTGTGTCTTGGGTAGCAATAGTGCATTATTCATGTGGCACAATTAATTTTAGGAAACCCATGGATATGTTTTTCTGGTCATAAATCATGAAAATGACTTATAGTGAAAGCTGTCTGTTAACTTTCTCATGCTGGTCAAGAAACCTGTGAAAATTCTGGTCAATGAATAACTGGAATTGAAAAATGCTCCACTCCATGGTGGTGGTGATTCTTTTTCTTCCAGACAGAACTGTCTTGCTGTGGCTTGTGGGAAATGGCGATGTTGCTGGGAGGTTGGACTAGATGCTCTTTGAAGACCCCTTCCATTTCCATGATTCTATAATTTATTCAGGTTGGTCACTAGCAGGCAGATCATAGAATCATAGAATAGTTTGGGTTGGAAGGGACCTTAAAGATCATTGAGTTCCAATCCCCCTGCCATAGGCAGGGACACCTCCCACTAGATCAGGCTGCTCAGTGCCATGTCCAGCCTGGTCTTGAACACCTCCAGAGAGGGGGAATCCACAACCTCTCTGGGCAACCTGTTCCAGTGCTTCACCACCCTCATTGTAAAGAATTTCTTTCTTCTGTTGAATCTAAATCTACCCCCCTCCAATTTACATCCGTTGTTTCTAGTCCTCCCATCCGATATCATATTAAAAAGTCCTCCCCTGCCTTTCTGTAGGACCCCCTCAGGTACTGATAAGTTACTATGAGGTCCCCTCTGAGCCTTCTCTTCTCCAGGCTGAACAACCCCAACTCCTTCAGCCTGTCTTCATAGGGCAGTTGCTCCAGCCCTTTGACCATCTTCGTGGCCCTCCTCTGGACCCGCTCCAACAGCTCAATGTCCTTCCTGTGTTGAGGGCTCCAGAACTGGACGCAATACTCCAGGTGTGGTCTCACCAGTGCCGAGTAGAGGGGCAAAATCACCTCTCTGGACCTGCTGGTCACACTCCTCTTGATGCAACCCAGGATTTGGTTGGCCTTCTTGGCTGTGAGTGCACACTGCTGGCTCATATTGAGTTTGTCATCAACTGACACCCCCAAATCTTTCTCTTCAGAATGACAAAAAGCTTGTGAGAACAGTCCCTTTCAAAGCTCATTCTCTCTTCCCAACCAAAACCAGCCCAAATAAATAGTTGTGTGATTTCATAGTTCCTGAATTAACAGCCACAAAACACTTGAAGGTGTTTTGAGTCTGGCTCTACATGCACTCAGGTGATGGAGTACATGAAAGGAGACCAAAGATTTTGTGAAGCAGACTAGGAAAAAATCAACATCTGCTTCCTGGAAGGCATGCAGCATGAAAGTCTTCAAATAAAGACTGTCTAATCTTCTTCTGCCTCTCATGGAGGCTAGATGAGAGCAACAGGGTTCTGGAGCACCCTCCTCTGCACTGGGAACTCCATGGCTCTGTCCTATAGAGAGGCAAAACCCAGAACCCTCATAGCCTTCCCAAATGCCTGTAGTCAAGGGTCTCAGGAGCTAATCTCCCAGCAAAGACCAAGGCAGGGGCATAGTTTGAGAATTTTTGCTTTGTTTCCACAACTCAGCTGCCACAATGCAAAAAAATGCATTTCTTCTTTAACAAATTCCTGTTTGGCTCAGCCATCCCTTCTTCTGCAAGTGGGCTGAAGGTGAGAAACACAAGGGGATGTCCTTCTCTTCCTTGTCTTCTTCATCATTGCCAGAGACTGATCCACCTGTTTCACAGCCAGATGCTGAGTTGCCAACCAAATCCTGGGCTGCACCAAGAGAAGTGTAACCAGCAGGTCAAGGGAGGTGATTTTGCCCCTCTACTTGGCACTGGTGAGACCTCAAGTGGAGTTACTGTGTCCAGTTCTGGAGCCCTCAACGTAAGAAGGACATTGAGCTGTTGAATCGGGTCCAGGGGAGGGTCATGAAGATGATGAGAGGACTGGAGCAACTGCCTTCTGAGGACAGGCTGAAGGAGTTGGGGTTGTTCAGCCTGGAGAAGAGAAGGCTCAGGGGAGACCTCAGAGTTCAGTAGTACCTGAAGGGGGCTACAGAAAGTCTGGGGTTGGACTTTTGAATAGGATATGTGATGGCAGAACTAGGAGTAATGGGTGCAGCTGGGAAGAGGGGAGATTCAGGCTGGAGATAAGAAAGAAATTCTTTATGGTGAGGGTGGTGAGACCCTAGGACAGGTTGCCCAGAGTGTTTGTAGATCCCTCCTCAGTGCCTGGAGGTGTTTAAGGCCAGGCTGGATGAGGCACTGAGCAACTTGATTTTGTGGGAGGTGTCCCTGCCCATGGCAGGTGGGTTGGAACTAGATGATCTTTAAGGTCCCTTCCAACCCAAAACCATTCTATGATTCTATAAAAGCTATGTTGGATGCAGCTATTGCAGCCCCAACATGTCTCATTGTGAGGTCTGTGTCTCAGCTACTGAGATAGAAAACAGGTAACTAGCAATTTCTTTTATGTATTAATGAAGCCAACCTAGCAGGGAGATGCATCCCAGTGGAGCCTATTGCTTCATGGCAGATGGTGGAGGGAAGTAGAAGTACCCTCAAGGAAAGTGGGGGAGAAACTGAGTCAGTCTTGCTAATGTTCTCAGAGCAGAAATTTTGACAGCAATATTCTGTGTATTCCAAAGTTCATATCCAGAGTTGAGGCTGGCTTTGAAAAATGTGGATTTAGTTCTTTTATAGAGGAGCATTTATTTTTCATGGCAGAGGGACTCTTTTGAGCATCATGCTTGAGACAGAGCTTGAAAAATATGGTGCCTTCTCTTTCAGAAACGTTGTGAGGAGATACTGCACGGTTTCAGATGAGGGCATGATTATGTTCTGCAGGTTGTCATGGGGAAGGATGCTGCCCAGACTTTCTCTTTTCTTTTTCCTGGAGCTGGCATGAAAATGGATTATTCTAAACCATCTCTGTCTTTCTGTCCCATTTGTCAGGTTCCTGCAGTCACATTCTCTGCTTGATGTTTTTATAGACTGCACTCCTTTTCCTTGGGTTCTGGAGATTAATTGCAATGACAAGTGGAAATATTCCAAAATAAATCTATTCTCATGGTCCTTTGCAAAGTCCACTCTCTGAACCTCATGCAGATTTAGTAATTCAGGGAGAGGTGGGAAAGCCTATGATTTAAATCAGAGCTGTTGTCCCAGGATGTCCTGTGGTGCTGCAATTGTTCTGCTGGAGAATGCATTTTCCCCTAAGGGGCAAATAGTTATCATTTGGTCCAGGAAAGTAAAGGAAAATAGGGGCTCCATGGACAGGCAGAGACCAGCTACAGCTCCAAAGCTTGTCATTGCTAGAGCAGAGGTGAGGCCAAATCCGGAACTACTTGTGGCAGTTGCTTGCAGTGACTTCCCCACATTCATGTTTTCTTTTCTAAAAAATATTTTCAGTACTAAGACTCTTCTTTTGTCTAGAAATGTGCCTTTCCAACCCTGAAACTGGCTTTCCATTGAAGACAGCCCTATGGTTCAGGCCATCCTTTTGTACATCATGGATGCTGCATGGTTGAAGATCGTGGCCCCTTGGTTTGAGTTTTTGCAGCTTGGTCCCAGTCACTACCCAACAGAAACTCTGCCAACTCCTGCTTTGCCTGCATCCTTGCACACTGAATCTGATGATCCTAAGAGACTTTTTCAACCTGAAAGATTCTATGATTCTGTGGAAACAGAAAAAGTGGTTATTGATAAGGATGAACTTCACAAAGAGTATTTCATCTCCATGGGCTTGGAATGGGCAGGATATTTGGCAGTTACAGAAGCACAAATGATGGAATGATGCACTGAAGTTCTCCCCAGGAGGTGAGTCCCCACAGCAGCAATCATCTCTGAGTGGTTTTGGTTTTATTCTGAGCCTGGTTTGCAGTGGGCAGAGAAAAAAGACAAAAATAAACTTTATTGCTAACTTTCTTCTGGAGGAAGGTGCATGTGGGCATCTTCCTACAGAAGGTGTCATGACCTTCAGCATGGCACCTGAGGCACTGCTACTGAGCTGGGGGGAGTTTATTTTCTCTCTCCAAGTAAATGAAAGGATATAAACTAAGAGGAAACGACAAAGAGGGAGCGGAGAGATTTGAATTGATATAAATCCCAGGAACTGGCATGCAGCCCAGTAAATATTGAAATGACATTACCTGAGTCTAAAAAAAAGAAAAAAATTGACAAATTGTTAGGCTTAATTTATATCTGTAGTGGAACTGGGGAGCAAACACCATGGAAATATCATTATTTCTTTTAATCATTTTCTTTGGTAACAGCATCAGAAGGAAAAAGCTCTGGAGAGATTCTTATTATATTTTCTCCCCTCTGTCTTTTCTTTCTGATTCCCTCCATTGTTCCAGGCTCTGTCAAGATTGTGACAAACTTAATTACCAGCAAACAGCAGGAAATCCAGATGACATATCACTCTTTTTTTTTTTTTTCCCTCTCTTTTTGACTGGATGAAAGCTTTGTACTCTTTAATCTGGAGTGAGTAAGGATGGGGGCCAGATGGTGCTGGTGTCTGATACCGGCAGCATCGGAGCCCTTGTCTCCTCGAGATCTTCAGCCTCAAAATACTAAAGAAGAGGATAACAAAACTCTGGGGGCTGTGTGGTTCAGGGCTGGACCTGCAGGAAACAGCACAGTGCATGGCCAGGGCCAGGTTAGCAGAGTGTATCTACTCCTTTTTATGGGGGTGTCACCTGATTTTTTTTCTTTGAAAATCTTTGCTAATTGCACTAATTGCTGGATTGCTCACAGCAGCACCTGAGGATCCTGGCACAGGGGGAAGGCACATGTGGGGCTCCTGCATTGACAAATCCTGCTGCTTGGATGACTGTAAAGAGCTGGGTGAAATGTTCTCATGGACAGGATGAGGGTGTCTGCCCCAAAGTCATGTTTCTGGAGGGCTGAAACAGCTCAGGATGGGGTTTGGTAACAGGTTTTGAATGAGAAAGAAGAATTAAGAGAAAAATACCATGAACTGTGTTGAGCATTTTTAAGTGAGGGTTTTCCCTTTGAGCTTCTCAAAAGCAGCTTTTCTGTCTTGCTTTTTCAAAGACATTTTGGACTTTAAAGTCAGGTACAGTTCCAAAAAGAAGTGAAAGGGAAATGGAAAAGGGTTAAAAAGGGATCTAAAGTGTCAAATAGCATAGAAAGGAGATATTTTCTGCATTCCTCTGGATTTTATTTACTCCCTTTTAATGAATTCCAGGGAAGCTGTGACACAGCCCATGCCACTATGCCATGGTGAACCCCAGCTGCCATGGAGAAGCTGGACTCCAGTGAGCCGTGGCTTTTCAGAGTTCATCCAGCCTGATTTGCAGCAGTTCAGCCAGGTTTCCTTACTCTCCCTTTCCCTGTGAAAGAAGAAAATCATCCCTCCACAAGTAGATGGTTCCTCAACAGCTTTGACAGAGGTTTTGTCAGCCTTAGCTTTGGGGTTTTCTCTCTGCTGTCCTGCTGTGCGAATCCCACCTCCCCTCTGAGCTGTAAGATAGAGAGATCTCCCAGAAGCTAAAATGCTGCTTTTTTTCTCAAGGGGGAAACAAACAGAAAAGAGCATTTATTCCCAGACTCAAGGTAGTTTTTTCTTCCCACTTTCTCTCATTAACTAATGATATGGAGCAGCTCAGATAAAGCCATTCCTCCCAGCTGTCAACCAGACCCTGGAGAAATAACACTTGGCAGGAAAGGGTATGTCCATTAGTTTGGTAAAAAATCAACTGTAGAAATGTTTGGCATGGCTGGGGCATGTGCCACATTTCCAGGCTTAAAAAACACCTTAAAAAATACCTATTTTTTATTACATCTAATTGATGAAATGAGGCGGCAGATGTGCAAAAAGCCCAAACCTAAAATTCTCTGAGCAGACAAGTTACATCAGGCTGGATGAGGCACTGAACAACCTGGGATGTGTGGAGTTTGAGGTGTCCCTGCCCATGGCAGGAGGGTTGGAACTAGATGATCTTTAAGGTCCCTTCCAACCCAAACCATTCTATGATTCCATGATCATCTTATCACTTCATAAGATCCTTTTTAATTTTTTTTCTCTCACAGATGCCTCTCTGGCTTGTTACTTACTGCTCATTTCCCTCCCTCTCTGTCCCACCCTGGGTGTTCATGACACAGCCAGAGGCCAAACCTGTCCTTCTGCTCACCAGGAGACTACCACTCCTGCTTCCTAAATTTTTAAACAAGGTCCCTCTGTGCAGCAGCAAATGGGCATTCCATGAATTATTTTTGCCTTGAAATCTGCGATGCTGGTTTGTAGGATGAGCTAAAGGAAAGTTTATTGTTCCATGGTGTTTTCTGCAGAGCTGTGCAGGATGTTTTGCCCATTGAGGCCAATGGCAAAATTTCTCTGTGTGTTGAGGTGTTGTTGGATGTGAAGATGGAAGGTATTCAGTGTGCTGCTCTGGAGCATGACCTTCTGTATGATGTATCTGACAGATATTTTCTATCTTGTGCTCCAGCATCTCACAGCATTTCACTCTCTGAAATCCCTGTTGGTGATTTCTCCTCTGACCTGCCTTCATCTGAGAGTGGGGATATCCATTAGGGCAGGCAGGTGTTTGCACTGTGTGGGTTAAATGCTCGTACAAAATAATAGAACAATTGAGGTTGAAAGCCCATTTGGTGTCACCCCCTGCCCTGGCCAGGGACACCTCCTACCAGCCCAGGTTGCTCCAAGCCCTGTCTAACCTGACATTGAACCCCTGCAGGTCTGGGCTGAACCCCTACAGAAGCCACAGCTTCTCTGGACAGCCTGGGCCATGGGCTCACCCCCCTCTCAGCAAAGAATTTCCTCCTCAGATCTCATCTAAATCTCCCCTCTTTCAGTTTAGAACTGTTCCCCCTCACGCTGTGGCTCCCCTCCCTGATCTGGAGTCCCTCTCCAGCTTTCCCAGTGCCTCTTTAGGGACTGGAAGGGACTCTTAGGAATCCCGAAGCCTTCTCTTCTCCAGGCTGGACATCCTCCCAGCTCTCTCAGCCCACCCTCACAGCAGAGGGGCTCCAGTCCTCCCAGCATCTCCAAGACTTCCTCTGTCCCTGCTCCAACAGCTCTGTGATCTTCTGATGTTGATGCCCAGAGCTGAAGGTTCTGGGGGAAGTCTCAAAGAGCAGAGCAGAGGGGTGGAATCCCATCTGGAAGTGGCAAATTTCAGCACAATTCCCAAGCACTGCACATTCCTCTCATTTCCCCCTTTGTTCCACCCATAACAGCTGAGTTATGGATGTCCTTAAAAGAAATTCATGAATGAGAAAGTAAGGCTTGAGGTGGAGCCCAGCCAATAGCAAGCGTTACCTGGTGGCAGTGGTTCCTGGGGGAAAGGTCTCCTGATGTTCCTGCTCTTTGGGGTACAGTTTCTCTGTGGCCAGCTTGGTTTTCTTATGCAGTAAACACATTCCTTTTAAAAGCTTGTATTGCTGCTCGTTTTCTCCTGTTGGACCCATGGGGTTTTTCCTGAACTACAGGCAGAGTGGGCAATCATTCCAACAAGCAGCTCTGGAGCCTGAGGGTCTCTGGGGAAGTGGTGGTGAGCTATGGCTTTGCTAACACCTTCCCAAGGAAAATTCCAGGGTCTAGAAAAAAAACTTTTCTTTTTTTTCCTGGCTGTAATTACTGTAACAAGTGTGGCTTTTTAATCCTCAAGAGTCAGTGTGTGCAAACTGTCCTGAATTCATGCCCTTCCTGAGTGTGTCCTAGGCTGTCAGCTCAGCCTGTGCCTCTTGCAGTGCACAGATGGATGGGATGGGATGGGA
>VZTY01000773.1:343806-356393 GCA_013400935.1 Turnix velox | reverse complement strand
TCATTCTGTGATTCTGTGATGCACTGTCTACCTTTTCTAAAGAATATAAACAAAGCCCCATAGAAAGTACACAACATAGTCTCAATCTCAACACTTTATAATTTTCCACACATACAAAAAGTTTTTTGTCATGCAAAAGCACCTGAATCACAACACCTAAATTAAAGCAAGAGCCTGAACCCATGGCAGTCAAGAGGCAGACTGCTGTAGTGAGGCAACAATTGGCATTTCCCCATCTAGTTTTTAGGCACTTGGCTCACAGACTGGCATTCATGAGTCCAAAGCAGACACAAAATCCCACATCAATGGTGTCTGGTGGAGTCTGGGGATTAAGTGCTAAAGATTTGCCCTTTCACAGGTGCATTAAACTTCATAAACTGGCTGCAGAGAGGGAGGGGGAAGGGAAGTGCTAAAGCAAAAAAGGGTACCAGAAAAGAACGTTCCTTAAAAAATATTACAGGGAATTAGCTATTGATTTAGCCATCCAGATGAGCCTGTGCTCCTTCATACACAGAAGAATTTCACTGTACTACTTCTGCTGATGAAAACTGTCCTACAAAATGGCCAACTTTGAGTAACAGACACTGTGCTCGCCTTCTGTACATGAGGGAGTTCACACCTACATGCCCTTGTCTTCCAGGACAGTCCTGTAACAACAACACTGAACTGAGGGAAAATATTGTACTTTTCTTTTGAGCTTACTAGACAAGGAAAAGAGGACACACATGAAGCAATAACTTCTCTGACACAAAGACATGAAACAGATTGAGAGAAACCTTGCCTCCTTCCTAGAGAGGAACACCGCTTCTAAAAAATCCTACATGCTTCTTATTTTAATCACAGTAAACTGACAAAAAAAACCAAACCCACAAACAAATCTTACCTTTTCCAAATCATGGTTTTCTACTGTCTCATGAACATGCACTTTCTCCTCCTCTGCCTAGCTCCACTAAAGCTGCTCCTGAAAAACTAAGGGCTGGTTTTGAATCTAGAGTTCTACAAGTCAGATAGGACACAGAATCAGAGAAAAAAAGCCTTTACTATTCACATATAAGCAATACACATATACCCTTCATAGAATGATTCAAATTGTGAAAAGAAAGAGTTACATGATCTTTATTTGTTCACTTCCCATTCACAAACTCCCCAGAAGATGAAACGTAAGAGAAGACCCCATTACTATGGTCAGGAGGGGAAAGCTTGGCTCTGCCACCTTTTTACCAGGCAACATGGTAAATGTCAGTTAAAACGTGTCAACTCAGGGCCCAGCAGGCTGCATAATTAGCCATTGTCTGGCATTTTCCAGTCACTGGTGCAGGGAGCTGTTGTAAAACCCATCACAGCAAGGCACAGAGAACTCCTAGAAGCACAACAGGGCTGCATGAAGAACAGCAAATCCTAACCAGTGATGTTGGGATCACATATAAAAAGCTTATTTGGGTACACAAATAAAGGGGGGGTAGATGAATTGCTTCATGTCTAATTTCAGCAGGCTTGAGCCTACAGCCATGGTGTGCATGTGTATGTAACTTCCTAGAGCAGACTTTTCAAAGAGGAACAGGTGAGTGCCAACCTTCCTCCTGACCTCTCAAACTAATGCATCACCTTACCTGCCCCACCATCTGTCAGCATGGGTGGAACTGTCTGGGTTCCAGCACAGACCTGGGCAAAGGAAGAAACTCTGTTCATGGAGCTGGTTTGTCACCTGCAACTTGAGTCAACCACGGGAGAGTTTCATGGGGGTTTACCAGCACTCTCTGCTCAGTTCCAAGTCATGCCAGCTCCAGCAGTGGCAGACTCCAGTTATCACTCCTCCTGCATGAGTCTTTCTATCCTTTCAGCCTGGATCTGATTGGAATCTCTATCATTTTCTCAAGAATCTGAGAGCAGATCTCTTTTCCTAGATCTGTTGCCTCCCGCTGTTGTCCTTCTAGGGTTTTCAACCTGAGAGATGAGAAGGTGGCAGAGAGCACTGTGTGTGGGGAGGTGCAGCAAGAGCTGTTTCAGTAGTCACTTCATCCCAGGAGGCAGCTGCAGCTCCAAGCTTTGAGCCTTCAAATTAAACACACTTCAGGCAGAAAAGGTCCAAAATTAAAGAACTCCCAAATTAACAAGGCTTTTGAGAGCATTTGCAGAGTAACAGAATTCCTTTCTAAATCATGTGATCAAATACAGAAGAGTTCAAAAAAGAAAAGCTGATATAAAACACAGAAATGCAACAAGTTAAATATCAAATCCTTTCTGCAAAGCACAGAGAAGTCACTGTAGTAATGTTTACTGTAGCAATAGTAAATTATACTGGCAGTAGTGCACTGGAATGGGTGCACTTTTCATCCCTCTCCAATTCTCCTCATGAGTGTAATTAAACTATCAATTTTTCTATTGAAATTCCATAGATGTGCATTTTTACCTCATGCACACACCTGAATCAGAATTTTATCCCCTCTGGAGGTGGCTTAATGGTTACAAAAATTAGCACCAGGGTCTCACAGACATCATGCAGTACTACATACACAAAATATTTTACCCACTTATACTTTAATCCAGATTAGAGGAATGTCAGGCAATGCTGAAGTACAAATATTTGTTAACAGCCAACTGCCATGCCATACATACAAGACAAAAAAAAAATATTGCTGCTTGTCTCATGTAAATTTAAAGTAAGAATATGTGACTGCACTTCACAACTCAGCACAGCTTAGTGAGGTACATAAAATGCTCTGATTTACAGCCCTATTAATATTTGCTAAATGTCTTAATTGCCCTCTCTTTTCAAAGCGGTGATTTATTATTAGTTTACAGAGTGTGCTGTGTAAGGCAGATCCTTTCCCCCCATTTTCTTATCAACATCTTAAAAATCTGTGTTTTGCTAATATTCATTTGAATAAGAAGACTGTCTGCTTTACCTCAGCACCCAGTGATGAACAGCCACATTCAGCTCTTGGTTACTATGGCAATATTACGTAGGCAATACAGACACAAACTGATGCTTTTATCTTCTCCCTTTGTACTTAAAATATACTCTCTTCCCTCTCCTTTATTTTTTAACAAAAACAACCACAAAGGGGAATGATGAATCTCTCAGAGAACCAAAACAAAGTTTGTTTAATAAACTCTGTTATTATATTAACTGAAGATAAATTGCAGGGCAATGAATGAAATAGAAACATCAGAGAACTTCAGATATGATCTAGCAAACAAAGTATTTTCTTTCCTTTCACAAAATAAAAAAAGGCAGCACTAGTGACCCACTCTGCTCACTTCTCAAGCAAAACTGCTTCTTAGCAGAACTCAGGCACTGGTGAGAGCAAGGCTCATCATCTCCCCTAGAAACAACTAAAAATGTCAGTGGAGGCACATTTGTGAGCATCAGGTGGGATGGAATCCCAATTATTATGTGACATCATCTGAGGGGCACTGGAGGCTGCTGACAACATCTCCTCTGTATCCATTTGCCTGGTTTAAGATGCTCAAAAAAGCCAACAGAAAGCAGAGCATACTCTTCAGCTGGTCAGTAAAGTATTCAGTACGAGTAAAGCATTCAGTCTTGCTGGGTGCAATCAAGAGATTTCTAGAAAAATATCCCATTTTTGTCTATCAACTCAACTGCTAGCAGAAGCTCTCTCTGGTTGTGTCAGACAAAACAAACCAGATTAACAAAGGTCCCCACACCATGCCACCCAAGCTGACTGGATGCCATGGCATGGGGAGCTCAAGGCGGCTCAGCCAGCTGAGCTGAGGGAGGAGTCTGCTGTAGTTGGGGATAGTGGCACAGCTGGCTGCAGACCAGTTGTGCTGCACTCCTGCTGTTCCACTTATATGCTGTATTCCTCTACCAGAGATTAGCAATATGATTATTGCTTGAAAAGTTACTGTCAGATTCAGCATTCTGAAATTTGGTAAGAGAAAAATAACAGGATTCTATGCCTCACATGACCCTCCTTCCCCAAAATAGATAAACTCTACAAGCTAAAGAAAGGGGTGATTTAGGATCTTGCTACGAAAATGAAGAACAACATTTCTTCAGTTGCTCATTCAGACAAGAGAGCAGTTTGGCAGATGACTTTCTGTAGTCCACGATTCTATTTCTACTTCAGTATTGAAGTATATTTTTTTCCTTTGTTACATGACGTCAGTAGTTTTGACAACTATGCATTTTAAATGTATATTCCTATAATTTCCAGCATTTCTTAAATTAACTTGCCAGTTGAGGTACAGATTCCTGATAACCAAATTTAAGCCTACATGTCATTGACTTACTCTTCTTTCAGAAATTCCATTAAAGTCTTAGAATAAACTTGCAAAATCAAAATAATCCACAGATTTTTGCTGATATACAGACCAGAGTTTATGCTATTTATTCTTGCAGGAAAAAATACCCGGCTGTTAAACTTAGGTTGGCAGCAAGGATTTTCCCATGAGCAGCACAGAAAATCACTGACAAGACACATTTCATAAGAACACCAGAAAAATAAAAAGAGAGACACCCCCCCAACAACAAACTGTCAGAATTACGTATTACAGTATTCACAGTAGGAAAGTGAATGCCATACCTTGGCTTTCCCAAACACGCCAGGAACCAAAAACCAATTTGAAAGAAATTGTAAGCATCAATGTTAACTCAATGTTTGCTGTTTCAGAGTAAATTTCCCCTAGCAGTATTGCCACTTTTTAATTAAAGCTATTTTGGTGATCGCTATCAGTATCCAGTTCAGACTATTTCCCTTTTTTGACAGAAGCTTATTATAATTTCAGTGGGGGAAAACAGGAAACAGTGAGATTGAAAGTGGCAGATTAATATTTTTATTCTCTTTGTAATTTAAAGGAATCACTAGCTAATGGCATCTTCCTTATAAACCTCCAGATACATCTACCAAGTCAAATTACTTCTACCCTAAGATGACCTGCATAAAGTCTGCACACATCTTCCACTGAGTTAAAAGCATCCTGGTGACTATCACTGGAATGAAAAAATTGTTTCCCAAAAAAACAAAAGGTTGAATATGGTGATCAATACAAAATAGCTTCATAACAAGTACTTAACACTAGACCATCAATAGTGTTCATTTTTAACAGTGTTTGCACAGGGTGCTCGTGCCTGTCCTCACAAGTGACTTCAGCCACAGCAAACTGGTATGTGGAAGGCACATTAACATATAAGACAGTCCACTGGGCGAGAGTCATGAAATCCACCCTCGAGATCTGTTCAGCACTTCACAGAGTGGTAAAAAAATAAATCCTAATGGCATACAGTCCCCCACAAAAACCTCCCAGATGCACTTATTCTCTTGTTTACTTTTTTTTCTCTTTGCTTGGAAACTTCAGGAGGGTGAGGAGAAAAGGAAGGTGGGTTTAGCTCACAATTTGGAACTGCATGAGAAGTTTTAACAGTGATTGCCACAGCGAAAAAAAAACCAACCAAACAAAAAACCAAACAAACAATAAGTATAGCCAGGGCTACTTACTGGGTACCGTACCTGTTTACTGCAACTAACCTGGCGAGTACCAGAGTTAGAAGACGCCGTAACTTTCCCTAATGATCTACCGAAAGGAAGAGCCAAAAGAGACCAGATCCCTCGGCCCCATCGCATCTCCCTCCTCCAAAGGTTTTCACCACCCCGCATAAGCCCTAGGTTCTCACCCACCGAGTCATCCCCGAGCACAATCCCAGCTCCTAGCTCAGCCCCCGACAGAGGGAGAAAGAGACCGATGCAGCCCACCGCCCCGGGCCGGACGCTGCCCGACACCACTCCCCAGGACACACGTGTTTCTGCCTCCCGGGGGAAGGTGGCCCAACGCCCGGTGCTGAGCCCCGCCCCCCCACTCCGGACTGCCGTCCAGCCCCTCGGGAATTATTTCTTTTCCCTTTTAATAGCTATCAGGTGCTCCTCACACCTTGCACCTCTTCCCAAGAACTTTCATCTGCCCCTATCTCTGTTCTCATCGTAAATAACTTCTACTAGGTTTTAACTGAAACGCATTTTTTTAAAGAAAGTTTTATTGCTAAGTGCTGTTCCCGGCATAGGTTTTGCTTGTCAGAATATGCCCTGGACACTCATTTCTCATGACCTCCCTATGTGACCTACCTGTGGGCTGCTGGCACTGGGCTGCTGGGTAGAACTCAGGCAGCAGTGTGAACACTGAAAAAAAAAAAGAAACAATTGTAATACCACAAATTACTACAATTTGCTCTCTTCTGTGCTAATTGCTAAGAAGCTAATAGCTCCTGTGCTAATTTATTTTTATGCTTAATTAGGAACTCTTCTTCATTTTAATTCAAAGCTCTTGGCTTTTACCAGCACTCAGAAGTGCAGTGGGGACAGAAAAGATGATAAAACTATTACATTCCTTCAGTCAGAATGCTGAAAGCTGCACATTAATGGAGCCCCACTCCACAGTTCATTGAATCACAATGTGAAACCAATATGGCAAGAAAAAATAATTTTGAAAGGTTTTATTGCTCTTAGCACTTCCACACAGGATGTGAGCCCTCTCAATAAGAGTGACCTAAGGTCATTATCCTAAGACACCTTATTGCAAAACAGACTGGGTATTTCTTCTATCTTCAGATTTATAAAAACAAAACAGTCAAGAAAACTTTCAGAGCTCCAAGCCTTCATCATATATTGCAAAGAAGAGAAACAAAGTGACTTAAAATAACAGCCTTAAAAAAAACCAACCCACAAACCTCTTTCTGTTAAAGGGGGATAAAAATCCTGTATTTCATCTTTTATGTGGTCATCTTTGTTTTATCACTAGGAACCAACTTCTCCCCCACCCACATTCTGATGGTGCAACTCACCTCCTAAGCCATATGGGCTACATGCCAACCTAACATAAGTAAGGTGTGAATTGCAAAAAGGCAACGAACCAGAACGTCAGAACACCCTCTTGACACACCTGACTCCTGTTTCTGCTATTGCTTGGGAACATTAGTGGTAATTGATCAGCCCCTGACAGCCTTGTATACGTTGCATGACTTGTGGCCAAATGAAGGTAATTTCAGAGCTTTAAAATCTAGCAAGTTCTGGCCTTGTACAACTGGTGGAAAATACCAGAATACTTAATTGACTGAACTGGGAAAGTGCCTGATGAAAGTCAATTTTCTCTGACCCTACAAACAGCAACTCTAAGCAAGACTCTCTGAATTCCCAGGAATTGTGGTGGGCTGTGGCCAACATCTCCCCTGAGCTGTGATGCTTCTCAAGTAATTTAAAGGCCATCTGGTCTCATTGAAGGACTAGGGTCCTCTGATGAAGGATTAGGGTGAAGTCAAAATTCTGGAGGCTCAATTATCACCTGTTGAGGAGCCCTGATGCATTGTACATATCTACTCTAAATTTGAGAAGTTTTAACTATAAACTAATCTCTTCTTTTTAAGTCCTCACAAAAATCAAAATTTTGAGCCATCTCAAACCATTACTAAGTCTTGAACTGCTGCTAAATCATAACCATGTAAAATATTAAATTTGTGATGCATCTCTTTTTGCTGCCTTGCCCCTCAGGTGCCAATCCAGCCTAGAGCACACCAGTCAAGCAGTCCTGCTATGGGCATCCACTCAGGTAGAGTCACAATGTTCTCCCCATGTTCTCAAGCTGCAGGAGCATCATAGAGTAAAATAGTTACGATTGGAAGAGACCTTTAAGTTATCCAGTCCAACCATTAACCTAGCTCTGACAAGTTATCACTAAACCATATCACTAAGGGCTATATACACCCACTTTTTAAACACCTTAAGGGATGGTAACTCAGTCTCTTCTCTAGGCAGCCTGTTCTGGTGCTTGACAACTCTTTTGATGAAATTTTTTTTCTTAACTACCAGCATTATTTTGAGAGACTATTGCTTCATGCTTTACTTCCTGGGAAGGAAAAAGAAACATTCATTCAGCACATGGAGATGCTGAATCGTGTCCAGAGGAGGGCAACAAAGCTGGTGAAAGGTCTAGAGCACAAGGCTTATGAGATGTGGCTGAGGGAGCTAGGGTTGTTTAGCCTGAAGAAAAGGATACTGAGGGGAGACCTCAGTGTTTTCTACATGTTCCTGAAAGGAGGTTGCAGAGGGATGTGGGTTGATCTTTTCTTCCACACAAGTGATAGGACAAGAGAAAACAGCCTCAGGGAGAAGTCTAGACTGGATGTCAGAAAAAAACTTCTTCACCGAAAGGGTTATCAAACACTGGAACAGTTTACCAAGGGAATTAATTGAATCACCACCCCTGGAGTTATTTAAAAGACAGGAAGACACAGAACTTAAAGTTGTGGCTTAGTGGTGGTTTTGGCAGTGTTATGTTTATGGTTGGATCTGATGGTATTAAAAGTCCCTTCCAACCTAGACAATTCTGATTCTGTGTCTTTCTCAGAGCCCGGGTACTGAGCTGCAGTAACTGCTGTGCTGAGCTGAGCAGACAAGCAGCACTGCATTGGTTTTGTCCTGTTACAGAGATGCCACTGCTGTACCTGGGTGTTGTAAAATGTTGATCTCTTTCAGGCAATATAAAAATCAAATCTTTGCAAAAATGCCTCTTCTCTTCCCCAAAGCACTTTTCTTAAGAGAGGAAACAGAACCTGGCTTTCTTTAAAGAAAACAACCCACAAAAACAAAGAAACCACCCCTCAGATGGATGGTGAGTTCCTGCCCACCACTGACAGACAGATAGACAGACAGACAATACACTGTCAGACCTCCACTGGGAGAGCAGTGTCCCAGTGCCAGGGCTGCCTGCCATCCATCTGCTAGAGACTGTGTGACAGCAGCTCTCTGGGAATACTGCTTGTCCAGCCTGTGTAAGTGTTTTAAAGAAGAATATAAAAGATGAGCAAGAACATGCTCTTCCCTCAACCTTTAGAAGAAAGGTGATACTAACGGTGTGGGGAAGGAGGGAGGAAGCTGAGATTCAGGCTAAACCTCAAGAGCAGACTCAGTGACATACAGGGCTGTGGCAGCTCAGCCAGTGAAACATGGGCTTCACCTCTGTCTGGCTTCTCCAGGCCTGCTCAGAAACACCATTGCTAGCTACATTAAAAAAATAAAATGAAAGAGATACAGAGACACATAGCATACACAAAATACATGCTGGGGTTTGCTTTTTTTTCCAGCATTAATCATACTGATGGCTTTGGGGAAAGAAGGGAAGCTATCTACCCTGAAGTGAGTATCGATTATTTTAAGCATCTGTGGCACCAGCTGCTCATGACTCCCTTTCAGCAGCTAAAAGGGTTATGAATGGGTAGCTTAGGCAGGGGATCTATGGAGACAATATACTGTAAAAAGCAAGTGTAGTGACTTCCAGTCTGCTAGTTGGTTCTGATGGAAAAAAACAGGAATATGTTACCTGAAAAGTACTCCAGAACACATCTAATTTGTTCATCAGTACAGAAAAATGGTTTCTACATAAATAAGACAAACAATTACTTAGTTGAGTGTGTTCACTGCTATCTGCATCTCCACAGGCATTTTTATATGTTGAAACCTGCCAATAGACTTAAAAATCTATTATATGACATACAAGTGAAATAATTTTTTACTTCACCAGTTTTATTACCTTTAATTTACCTGCAGGTTTTGGGTACTAGTTTTCATCAGTTTTCACGGAGAGGTAAGCTACGTGCAAAATTAGCAGAAGTTATTGTTAGTATGTAGGGAGTAACTTCCTCTGTCTTCTCTAGTATTGTTTCTAAGATTTATGGCATCTCAGATGAAAGTATTCATTTATCATTAAAAGACAGCAGAAAGGATAGACAACACTGAAAACAATAAATCTTGATGTTAGCATTTGGTGAAAGAGGTTGTGTTGCTAGCAGACATTGGTTATGTGACTCCAGAGAGCCTAGTGGCTCTCAGCATCCTCATCTCAAGACAAGCCCATCTCAGGCCCACATCTAGTTACCACGTGCAACACAGCACGACCTCAGCCCCATGATCTCTGGGTAGCTTTGTTCAAGTTACTTCTTTAGGATCATAGAATCATAGAATAGTTTGGGTTGGAAGGGACCTTAAAGATCATCTAGTTCCACCCCCCTGCCATGGGCAGGGACACCTCCCACTAGAAAGCCCCAGTGCCCTGTCCAGCCTAGTCTTGAACAGAGATGGGGCATCCACAACCTCCCTGGGCAACCTGTTCCAGTATTTCACCACCCTCACTGTAAAGAATTTCTTTCTTATGTCCAGTCTAAATATATCCCCCTCTAATTTATATCCATTGTTTCTATCCAGACAGTTCCTGAGTTCTCAAGTTCTTCTTTGAGCCAAATCCTTTTTTCTCAGACTTGGCCTCTCCCCTGACAGTCCTCTCCCCTGACACAAGCCATGTTGGATTTGCTGCTGTTCTGCATTCAAATCTATCGGATTTTCTGCCACACTTCAGACTCTGAACAAAGCAGCTTTCAGCCTCCCAAGTGAGTTGGTATGATACAACAATCCTTAATGAGTGAATCACTTTCTTTGCAATTGGAGATTATAGTCCCTGTGGAAATATGCAATGGTTCTACGGAAGAAGATATTTTGAGAGTCTGGGATGCTCCTGTATAGACTCTTATTCCCAAAAGAGATGAGAGAAGAGAATGCAACAGCCCCACTACTGCAGTTTTTCTCATTAGTGGGGGGAAGAGGGAGGGAAACACCAAAGCAGGATGTTAATAATATAAATAAAATATGGCAGGGAATTTGCAACTGTTCAAGCAGATTTGCTTGAAGATGTTAACGAAAAGTGATGAATATGGCAGAACAACATGTAACCTTAATATTTATTTCGCAGCTAGCACTACAAATAACTTTACATTTGCTTAAACAAAACAGAATAACTGTCCATACAATCTCTTCCACTCTGCTTTTCTGTTTTGAGCATTTCTATTTTATATACTGCAATGTTATTTTTTTCAGTGGCTGTATCAATGCACTTAATAAACAAATATTTTCTCAAAGCATGTCCCCTTTTATTTCTGAAGTTTTTTGGGGGGTGGAAATAGGAAGAAAAGGTGCTAGAAGAGGAGGAAAAGGGAATACTACACAAGACACAGCACATCACTACATTACAAACTACCCTATAGGAAGGTTTCTATCCTATGGTTCAGTGGAACAGTCAACACAGACATTACTTAGCGTAAACAACAGACATCGACATGGAATGTGTAACTTTAATTTTGTGGCACTAACACTATTCTACTCCGCTGGGTAAATTCATGTTCCTACAAGCACAGACACTCATTTTCAAAATGCTTACCACAGTAAATGCTTAGCCCCAAAGATGCTGGATAACAACAATACAAGAGTGGCTATAATTGGCCAGGATAACAGCCGAGAGCCTGTTAAGACTTACCTTTCGTTTTCCAACAGTAATTTTTGTACACTTAGCTTCTTCTGCCTCCCCCTCGCCTCTGATGGACACTAGTTACGGCCACAGCCCGGAGCTGGAGTATTGCGGCGTGTCACAGAGGAGGGAGGCCAGAGACCCACGAAGGGACGCGGACAAAGATCGCTGCACCCTCCCTTTCTCTGCCTCAGCTCGAGGTATGTCTGAATTATCAGAGGGTAGGGAGGAGTCACCCGGTCCATGCACAGACCCGATCTCTTCTCTCTCATTCACCGGCGCAGGTGAAGGGGAACGGAACAGCCTCTCTGCTCGCCTCCATCCTTCCTCCCTTTGTCCGGGGCTCCCCGCCGCCATCGCCGAGCCTCCATCGGCCCGTTATCCCGCCAGCCGCCGCCGTGCCACCGGCTCAGATGGGGCCGGCTGAATCCCCGGCGCTGCTTTGGAGGGTCATCCTCCTCCAGCAGCTGAGCTTTGTTTGAGCTGAGCTCCCAGAGGCTGTTATCACCTATCATTCGAAACAAGCAAACATTTGCACTGCACGCACTTCCCGCCCGTTATCGCCTGCCATCCTTATCTCGGGGCCACCCAGAAAGCCAACACATACACACACTCGCGGTGGCGGTCACAGGCAGATCGAGAACAACACGAAGGCACTAAGGCTGCAGAAACACAAGAGACGACTCGTTTATTCAAATAAATAAAAATGAACTTTTATGTACAAATATACAAAACCGCTGCGCACATCTTACAAAGTAGTTGGAAGTCTTCAAAACAAAACAAAGCAAAACAAAGACGGGGGATAAGAGAGGAATCCCACAGCTCCCTCTCGCTCCCAGCACCCGGCCGCCGGCGGGTCGAAGGCGGCAACGATCTTTCGTCCCTCGCCCAGGGAATCGGCTCCAGGACGCGGCTCTTGCCGCCCAGCCAGGTTAACCCGAGTGCGGAGGACGGCGGATGGCAGCGAACGGCTCCTCCGGCGGGACTCAGAGGGTGCCCAGGTGCGGGAGTGCCCCCAGACGCTCGGGGCGGTCGCGGCCGGCCGCGCTCTCCACGCCCCGCAGCCACTCGGTGCATTTCCGCACCAGCCCCTCGTCCGCCGCCGCCGCCCCCCCCGCCTCCTCTTCCTCGTACTCTTCGTCGTCGTAGCGATGCCTGTCGTTTAGCAGCGATATTTTCAGCAAGGCGCGCAGGTCGCCGCCGCGCCGCGTCGGGGCTGCTCTGGGGCCAGGGCCGGGCTGTCCCCGCTGCCGCTCCTGGCTGCGGCGCTGGAGCAGCCG